>JAFFZH010015023.1:0-25131 GCA_018420115.1 Euura saliciscinereae | reverse complement strand
GCGACAAAACTGACTAATAGTCGACGTTATCGACAGAGTATGTCGTTGAATACCGATCTTAGCGACAGAGTATGTCGGTATGAGTTGGCCGGACCGGGCTTCCGTACCATACTCGCGGGTATAATCGAACGCCGCACGCCGCCTGACGAGACTAAATCCAAGATGGCGACTACCGTTGTATCAACATTCAACATCATCTGTTGAGCTAATCGTAGGGAGTGAGAACCAACAATTTACAGTCTTGAATTGATGGATAGCTGAAGCTTATTGGATTCTAACATTATCGGCTCGTAATCGTTATCGCAAACACCTCACGCAATCATGGGAGATAAGAGGCGGCACGGACTTTCGGTAAGTTTATACAGTGTCTGGAAAATTTCTGTCAGAAGAAACTGACACGATTGAGAAACACCGTTGTTCCGAGTTTTCCGAATGAACGATATTTCTTCATATTGTTTGAAATTCCATCTCAGAGGGGCTCTAAACCTCGTCTTATAACCTTTTTAATACAAAAAACATTCCGTCGGAAAATATCTGTAGACGCACATAACCTCAAAAAGGGTTTCAATTAAAAAAAAAAAAAAAAAAAAAAAAAATTTATTTCTGCTAGAAAGAAGAAATTGCAAAGCAATTCATGTTGCCGGAGAGAAAAAGCAAAATTGCCACGCTGCTCAAGCAGGATGGACAAGCTTACTGCATATGCCGTAGTTCGGACAGCTCTCGCTTCATGATGTGAGTAATTCGTTGATCTATGTCGTTTGTATCTTCGGATAATCCAACGTCTGATGTGATTGATAATTTTTCAAAGTGGTTGCGACGCGTGCGAAGAATGGTATCACGGAGACTGTATAAACATCACTGAAAAGGAAGCCAAGCACATTAAACAGTTCTTCTGTGTGGTTGGTAAATTTTTCTCCCATTGATACTCCGCCGAATCCGCGTGGATTCACCCAGATTTTCCAGCCATGTTTCTTGTGGAGGCTGAAACTTTTTTTACGGGTTCTTGGTTTTGGCCGCAAATTTTTTTAAGGACCGTATTCATTCATTTTAAATTTGGCGAGGAAATCAGTCTTTTTAAAACGAATTTCAGAAAAACTGCTGTAAAATTGAGCCAAATGGACCGATTTTGACCATTTTTGTTTCAAAATGTTCAGAATTTCCTCACCTTTCAGGTCGCACCTATAGTTTTTTTATTTTATTGCGATGCGAGCCCATAATTTTGAAAAAACTGAAAAAATTCGAAAATTTTCAAGTCAAAATATCTCAAAACACCACATCTTTTTGTTCGCTCGTTTTTTCATATGTTTTTGTACATGAACAGTACTAACTTCCCCCAAAGCGGCATCCCCAGTACTTTTTTTAAACGCAAGATATAGCCGATTTTCGAAAGTAACAGTTTTTTTTGGCGTTTTTTGCCGTTTTCACGTGTTGTATCGAGTTTGAATATTGAATACGCTTCAAAATTCATAGCTGTGATACCTACGTTACATTTTAACATTCCATAAATATGAAACACGAATTTTAATTAACCACAACCCACTACCAGAGTCCTAGTTGAACGAAAAACGTTTCAAAATAAACATTTCAGATACGTTAATTTTTCAATAAGAACCACAATCATTTTTCATGTTCCTTGAACTTTTTCTTCATAATCATATAGGCACCGAGAGAATAATCTAGCGAGATCAACCGAAGTCTGCTCGGAGTTACCGCTCGTCGGTTCTATGCTTCAAGCGAGAGCAAGCGAAACAGAGATCTCTCGTTTTCGAGATTTCGAATATCTGAAATGTTCAACTAGGACTCTGGTAGTGGGTTGTGGTTCATTGAAATTCGTGTTTCATATTTATAAAATGTTCAAATGTAACGTAGGTATCACAGCTATGAATTTTGAAGCGTATTCAACATTCAAACTCGATACAATACGTGAAAACGGCGTAAAACGCCAAAAAAAACTGTTATTTTCGAAAATCGGCTATATCCTGCGTTTAAAAAAAGTACTGGGGATGTCGCTTTGGGAGAAGTTAGTACTGTTCATGTACAAAAACATATAAAAAAACGAGCGAAAAAAAAGATGTGGTGTTTTGAGATATTTTGACTTGAAAATTTTCGAATCTTTTCAGTTTTTTCAAAATTGTTGACTCGCATCGCAATAAAATCAAAAACTATAGGTGCGACCTGAAAGGTGAGGAAATTCTGAACATTTTGAAAAAAAAAATCGTCAAAATCGGTCCATTTGGCTCGATTTTACAGCAGTTTTTCTGGAATTCGTTTTCAAAAGACTGATTTTCTCACCAAATTTAAAATGAATAAATACGGTCCTTAAAAAAATTTGCGGACGAAACCCTCGGACACGGGTCTCCTAAAATACGCCAAATAACTCCTGAAAAAAGTTTCAGCCTCGACAAAAAACATGGCTGGAAAATCTGGGTGAATCCACGCGGATTCGGCCACTCGTCATTTACCCTTGAAATTGATGAAATTTCGTTTCAGCGATGCAAAGAAGAAGATTCGACGCTCGTCACGCGGTATAAGCCGCGTAAGTCTGACCAAGACGATGTTAAATATAAAAAGTATAAGGAAAAGGTGAGAACGATTCGGTACGAGAACGACGCTCCCTGGGACCCGTCTGTCGTAAAGAAGTCTTCGAAACGTTGCGGCGAATGTTCTGGGTGTAATAGAATGGAAAATTGCGGTAAATGCGACGCTTGTAGGCACCTGAAGAAATTCGGTCCGTCGGTCAGGTTGAAGTTGAGGTGCATCCAAAGAACTTGCAGGGTGTTGGGAGCTCCTCCCAAACCGTTGAAAGGCTACAACAAAGCCTCTAAACCGAGTAAGAAACGGAAGAGAGATTCGAGCAATGAAAGAGCCGAACACCCCGAACAACCGAGACAGTGCTACGGACCCGCCTGCACCAAGCAGTCCAGACTCGGTAGTAAATATTGCTCGGATGAATGCGGTATGAAATTGGCTACGAATAGAATATACCAGGTATTACCGCAGCGAATTCAGGAATGGTCGTTGACCTCTTGCGTCGCCGAACGAAACAACAGGAGAGCGTTGGAAATGGTCCGAAAACAACAGAATGATGTTAGAAGGATCCTGCAAGAACTGGATAAACGGCATTTGGAACTTGATAGAATTTTGGAAAGGGCGAAGCAAGCTAGTATCGATACTAAAACGGAAATTGACGACCTGGATGATACGGAAATGAGCATGTACTGCATCACTTGTGGGCACGAAATCCACTCCAGGACTGCCATAAAACACATGGAGAAATGTTTCAACAAGGTATGTCTCGCCCTTTCTCGTCAGACTTTGAGAAACTGGAAATTTATGGAATATTTATGTTTCAGTACGAATCTCAATCCTCTTTTGGATCGATATTCAAGACACGGATTGAGGGACAAGTGATGTTTTGCGACTTTTACAATCCCGTAAATAGAACATATTGCAAAAGGCTGCGTGTTTTGTGCCCGGAACATTGCAAAGATCCGAAAATAACAGCAACCGAGGTATGCGGTTGCCCGTTAGTTACAAACGTCTTCGATTCAACCGGCGAATTTTGTCGCGCGCCGAAAAAAAATTGCCTCAAACATCACGTATGGGAGAAACTTAGGCGTGCCGAAATTGATATGGAGCGGGTAAGACAGTGGTTGAAAATCGACGAATTGGTAGAACAAGAGAGGCAGATTAGATCGAACATGGCAACACGGGCTGGGGTTCTTGCGTTGATGCTTCATTCCACCTACAATCACGAGCTTATGGAACAAATGACCCAAGAGCAAAGCAGAGAACAAATGCAAGCTATGGAAGAAGAGTTACAAAGAAGATATAATACACAATTTCAAAAACAGCATACTAAAACTTAGATACAAGTTGTACGTTCAGTTTTTTTTTTTATTGATTTGTTTAATAATAAATGTGTTTCTTTGAATAGATTATAAAGGATTTATTTGAAGACCAGTCCACTAGAATTTAGCTTCAGTTTAAAGACTCTCCGAACCGGAGGGTCAGAATCGAAACTGTGAATTTCTAGTAGCACAGAATTTAAAGAGCATATTCTTCTAAATTAAATCGTACTTTGTTGTTGAGGAAGAAGGTACAATTACTTGTAGTGCGAAATCACAACAACTGTTAGTATTTCTAATGAGACCACGAGGTCGAAGTTTGAGCCATAATTAACGCGCGGTTTCTCATACTTCCTTCACGGCTTCAACAGGATGAAAAATTATCGCAGTGTGCTTTACAAGCCACAAATAACTTCCGGTTCTGGATTAGTAGCAGTTAGTTAGTCGGAACGACAAGTTCAAATGAAACGGTTCTCCGATTGAGAGTACGTAGTAGCTAGTGCAGATAATTTTCAGACTTCCGCAGTCAGATTTCGAAAAATGAACGATAAGATCAATCGATCAGCGATCCAGAACGATAGTAACGGCAGCAACAATTGCCAAAACGGTAATTTGAAGCCTCCGGTTACTGATGAACTCATCGACGTCTCGATCCCATCCGCGAAATATTTGGATGGCAAATACGTGAATTCAGACGACGTTAATTTGATGAAGAGGACGACGGTTGATGGAGCGAACGTGGCTCATGGCACGTCACGCGTCCCGGAAGGAGGAAGAAGCGGCAAGCCTTCGACATACGCTGCGAAAAAAACTGTGGCCCAAGGAATGATAGACATCGCGTTGCTAACGTCGAACGCTAATCAGCTGAAAAATCTCATAACATATGAAAGAGGCACGCCGACCTTTTACTTTGTCATGCTGTTGATCATCCTCAGCCTCGGGCTCCAAGTGAGTACTACTCAGTTCTATGCGTCTCAGATGATCACATTTTTTATACCTACCGTATATATCGGGTTTGGGTTGACCATGAGCCAGCCTTTGAACTTTCCGTTATTTTGCAAATCTGACCTCAGATTCTTGATCAGCGATCCAAAAAACCATACGGTACCCAGTTTCATTCAAATCCGTTGATCCGTTCTCAAGATATTGTTGCAGCGATGGCCCAAAATGGTTCTCAATGTGGGGCCTTAAGACTGGCAAAACTCCGGCATGTTGGTCCTTAGCTTGGTTTCCAATGTTGGCCCAGTATTTTATCATGAAGATAACTTCATTTAAAAACCCTATTTATAGTCATCCGGCGAACATTTTCCAAATAAATTTCTCTACCACAAACATTTTCGATGAAAACATACTCCCTAAAAGAAAGGCACAAGTATATGTCTTGTCAAAACAAAAGATTAATTTTCAGTGAGGTTAAAGTCTTGACAATTCTCAGACTATATCTTCAACGACCTCGAATAAATTTTAATTATATAATAAATTAAACTATACTCTTGCACAATCAATCTTACTGTTTGTTTTCAACCACAACCTTATTACGTACCGTAATCTCACCGCCGTCCTGTTTCGATAATAGTCTTCACAAGTTTACAACGACCTTACCTGCTGAAGGAAACATGATGAAAAGAATTGCTTACAAAATTTATGAAAAACGAGCTGGATCTGTGACTGAAAATTTTCATGAATTTGAAAGATGCAATTATTGCACTGATTTTTGTACGTAATTATCAAACCAAGAAGTAAGTGATTCGATCACTATACCGTATCCTCTTAATTCACTCCGTTGTTGAGCACGTTGGATGCAAAATGACCTGAAAATTTGGACCCAAATAAAACTTCGATGCTTCGATTTAAGAGGAAAATATACCAAAATTTTTTTCTTGCAGATTTCAGTTGGCGTCTCCCTCATCTTCAAAGGTCGATTCGATACCAAAGGCAAGGACAAAGCCGCTGCAGCAAGAGTCAATAAGCGAATAATGGCTGCTGTTTTCCTTATTACAATAATAAATATATTCATCGCTATTTTTAGCATTCCTGAAAATGCTCAGCCTTCTGAAAAAGCTAGCAAAACCACTGTCTAAGTCAATTTCTCAAAGCATACTGAAACGAACTAATATTATGTTACGTACAATCGTGACGAGTAAACGACCTCATACTTTACCGACGCTACCACCACCTTATTACCGAAGGCACTGGAGGATTCTGAAAAATTCCAATGGATTCCGAAATAATCTCAACGATTCTGAAGAATTCTGAAGGATACAGAGGATTCCGAAGCATTCGATTCTATTTCGTTTGATCCCCTTCCATTCAGATCCATTCCACTGTATATAAGGTGGAACTCATGGATGTAACAGTTAAATTTGTAGAAATGAATAAACAAAATACAGTCCCTGCGACAAAATAGCCTTCTGTAATATTTTTATTCATATCAGTAGAGAAAAAGGGAGATTTTTTTTCGGACAAGAATGTGTAATTAGGAGAGAAATCGTAGGCAAACATTTATACAAGCGAGTATTTTTTCAGTTGCTTATCTATTCTAGAACATCATGGTAGGTACAGTATAATTTAGCCTATACGCACGAAAATTGAGGTATACCGAATAAAAAGGAATCTGAAAGTAACCGATAAGATGTTGTATCTTTTCGTGAGAAAAGTTAGAAATCGTAATTTGATGATAAAAATGTTGTTAAATAGCATTGGCATACAGTTTTTCATGAGTCTTCTTCATGCCAGTAATCCATTTCAGGAAAATATATACTTTTCTCCATCTACATTATATGTGCAGAGCCGAACATAAAACTATTTTAACTTTTGAGTAAAATTCTATCACACTTCAAAGAACAAAAATGTATAGGTAGTCCCACCATGTTAATGTTGAGCCTGAGTGCTTATCCTGTCACCCCAGTTTGGTGGCGCTGACAGTCGCCGGTACCATACAGATAATTCTTTATGAAGTATTAATTTCGACTCCTTATTGTTTGGACGTATGAGTTTTGTTCTGCATGTGGCAGCCGAACAAATCCCGTCTCGTCTTCTCTGGACTGTTGGGATACACCTGAAGAAAAATAAAAAAACATTTACGTGAAAAGTGGTCAAAATTTATCGAGGTAAGGAACATGTTCTTCTTTGTGATTCTGAAAAAATAGTGTAGAGAATTTAGAAAGGGAATGTTTCTTCCAATTATTATGTAGTAATGGTGGGGGGGCGACTCACCATGGATCTCCTATCATCGAATCGATAGAATTCATCGCCAGCAAAGAAATAGTTGTCACCGCGGAAAGCAACGGATGCATCTAGTTTCTTTGGAAGACCTTGCCAGTCGGATATGTCTCGTGGATACCGGCTCTTGACCTGTGGCCTTTGGTCGGGCTCAAATCTCCAGTATTTTGTTCCCTTGTAGAAGTATATCTTCCCATCACCAGTCCAGATTCTAACGGTGTCTATGTCGTCAGGAATGCCAGGAAATCCTTTTCTAATTTTTTCCGGACCAAGTACCTTCTGATCTCCGTTGTAAGCCCAATACATGGAACGCTTGTACGGAATCAAGACAATGAAAATTGAGTAGACGTCAAGATGGAATCAGAGTTGAATCATATATAAAATATCTTTTCGTCGGTACTTTTCACAGAGTGGATACGATCGTTACACTTATACCTTGAAGAAGTACGTCAAGCCATCATAGGTCATGGCAGCATCGATATTATCCGGAAGCTCTCTCCATCTTGAGGCAATGAGTTTCGGATACCCGGTAGAAACTCCGTCATCCATCATCCTCGTGTAATGCTTTCCTATGATGGCCAATTCGGGATATCGATTCAAATATGATAAGGTATTCATGTACACTTGTTGTCTAACCAATTTCCTCACACGATAATGATAATCATAATGGGGGAATATCAAGCAAAATGAGTCTCACCTTTGAACGCGTAGATATAGCCATCGGGAGAATCGAATATTGCGTCTATCCGGGAGTCTTTGGAAGGGCGGGGTCTTCGATTCTGGTTTTGGTTTTGTTTTTCTTTCCGTATTGAGCCTGATGGATGAACAAGAGAAAGATACAGCAGACGACCACAATATTGTTGTACCTACTTCCGATTAACATACGTGTATGCCCTCAATATCGTCTTTGTGCAGCTCGAAGCCCGTCCTCTTTGGGTCATAAAAGGGTAGCATGATGGACCCCTTAACGCTGCTGTTATGAAGACCGAGAGTGTGACCCATTTCATGCAATGCTACCGAGGATATTTTGTGATCGTTCCAATTTTCATCGTCGTCAAAGTGAATATCACTCCCGGATTCAGGGCTGAAAGCATGCGCCAGGACACCTTGAGGGCCGTCGAAGCTGTGACCGTCGCCGTGACTTCTACGCGCGAACTTGATCTCTATGTCAATCCAAAAGCCGTTAAAGTAGTCTTTGGTCTTCGATCCACATCGTGCTGTTTATTTTTATTGGAAAAAGTCAAGTGATATTTTGGGAAGGGCCCGGGAGGTCTCATTGTTAGAGAATCGGGGTTCATCAACGTGGCTTCGTACCAAGGTTTTCACCTGTTGATTCAATGTAGGCGTAAAGCTCAGATCTACGTGTTCTGACCATCTAGCAAAAGCTTTGGCGATTACTTTGTCGACAGCCTTATTATCCACTGGCCCCTGTTTGTCCGAGTACTTGGTGACCCTGTATGTCAGGTTCCTCTTTCTCCATGGCCCTCCTAGAAAGCGTCGAAACGAAATTTAAAATTGACTTCGTATCTCGAGATATGCTCAGCTCTGAATGAAGATCTAAACAAAGCTCAACCGATCGATCAGACGCGTAAATTTCACATTTCTTGTGTGTTTAGATCTCACAATCATTACATTATGTACTCGTTTTTCACGAGTTCAACTCTCATCTATATAGTGCAAGGTATCCAGTTATGATGTATAACATACCGAGACGAGCCCACCTCCTAGACCTACGACCCGTTCTGGATCGAAATTTCTCTTTCATGCCACACCTTGGCATCTGCATCGTGTGAATTGTTTCAGCATCCATAATTCCTACGTCGATGGAAACCCAATTAGAAATGACTCAGAATGAGACTCAAATGAACACTCTTTTAGTAATCATTTTGTACTCCCAACTCGATTGTTATCACTGAAATTGAGCGTTAGCCTTCAATCTGAGAGTGAACCTCAACTCAATATAGGCAATCAAGGAGACAGAGGAACAACGTCAATTTACATATAGATAAACGTCAATAAAATACATTGAAAAGAAATAGATCCCATGGAGATTTGAACATTATTATCCCCGATGTGCATCCGACTCTAATCACTACAATTCGGTCATTAACTATTGACTATTACGAGACGTATATACCTATTACGTAGTTTTCCCTGCGCAATTGTCCAACCATGCAGCGTTTCTATACACAGGGCGGCCACAAATTTCTGGAAACCATATTCCATGACATTTCCAGGTTTTCCAGGGCCTAAAATGCAGTGTTTCCATGATATTTTTTCCGCTCAGGGGGTCACATACACCTTCAAGTTTCGAAGCATGTAAAAATCATTAATATAATTTTTCATGACTTTAAATGTTTTTCAGTCAATTTTAGGAACAAATTCTTTCTTCCGTCTATTGTGCAAGAAGTCAACTCTACGGGTGGTCAGATTTTAGATTTTCTGGTTTCAAACGAGAATTGACGTTGAAAAAACAATCTTGTGCCAGGCGTCAAGATACACACATCTGCCGTACGTATATCGTACGTAGAACGAAAACACGGTAAAAATTTGCATTCAGGCCTACTGAACTAATAGGTCTTGTTTACGTATACGAAACCTCGAAATCATTCGAGTCTGCAAACTGTGTCGTGTTCTACGTATATATGGCTCACATATTCCTTCGGTTGTGCCCGACGCCAAGATAAACACATCTGATGTATGTATAACATACGTATGACGGTAAAGAGGTAGCTTGCAAGCACCATGGTGCGTTCAGCATACTGGATTTACGTATACGAATCGTCGAAATCAGGTGGGTCTGCAAACCGTGTGCTGTACGTAAGTCTTTCGTATTACTTCGGTTGTGCCCAACGCCGAGGTACACACATCTGCTGTACGTATAACGTACGTATGGCAGAAAAGCGGTAGGTAGGTGCATTTCGGCTTGCTGTAAAAATATGAAAAAAACTGAAATCGGACCTGAAAAGTAATTATTTTCCATCTTCTAATATGTTTTTTCTCATTTTCTAGACTGCCTTGAGAAATTTCGCTACACAATATTCGGAAAGGTTATTCTTAACGCTTTCATTTGATGCACATATTGTTGATATTTGAATGGCGGGTCAGCAATATGTGCAAATTTTTAAACAAAATAGCGGGTTGGTGCAGGTTGTCACAAAATTATTGGGGCAAGTTGTCACGTGTAAAAACTCACCCCATTTTGACTTGACCATGTTTTTTTGAGTTGAGGTCAACTTTTTCAAGATTCTCGGAGTCTGGGTGGGATTTCGCATGGTTTGTGGGGTGTTCGGAGTCTAGGTTGACTGTTTCGTGGTTTCCAGGAGACGATACAATGAAACCCGTTTTCGCCATTTAAAATACTCAGAACAACTGACCCCGGGGTCTGTGACAACTTATCCCGCCTCGGGGCAAGTTGTCACACTCCGCGAATTTTTTTTTAAATTCGAGAAAAACCCACTCAGACTTGCTTTAGAATAACCAATGATTTTCTGTAGGTGCGCAAAGGATGCATCTACAGTACCCCATCTCAAGATTCGTGAAAAAAAAATTTGGAAAAATTCTAAAAATCAGAGAGTAAAAAGTGTGACAACTAGCCCCGGTCTCCCCTATAACATACCGAGACGAGCCCACCTCCTAGACCTACGACCCGTTCGGGATCGAAATTTGTCTTTCATGCCACACCTTGGCATCTGCATCATGTGAGTTGTTTCAGCATCCATAATTCCTACGTCGATGGAAACCCAATGAGAAATTTCCTTTAGGCTAGTTTTTTTTTTCAATCGTACTGAAATCACTTTTCATCTTTCTTTACGGAAAAAGAGTCAACCCTCGACTTTGGGATTTACATCGAAGATCTCAGAGTTGACTGTGAGCTTTGAAATAAATTAAACACCGAAAAGTCAGTGGTTACTCTCAATTCGAGGTGTTTACTCACGAAATTCAGCGTTGACACAAGAAAATTCATTGTTTTTTCCCGTAAGGATTGAGCTCAATTTTAGTCTCTTAAATTGAATTTATAAATCGCTATACAGTAAATCCCCACTATTTGACCGGCTTGTAATCTAAACGGACTCCTTGATCCTCTGTGATCTAAAGTTTCGCACATGTGCGCGCCTATATTCGGTCAAATAGCCGAGGACCAAACATGTTGGGTTCCACTGTACTCACCGGTGGCCGGCATGCCGATGAAAGCCTGGAACTCGGAAATACCCTTGGACATGATTCGGTCCGTCATGGTATTCCGGTGGACTGATGGAAGGTAACCATACTGTGTCAAGTACCGCTGAAATTGTAAAGAAAAAATAGCTGCGTATAATGGTCGTGAATTGTTGCTGAGTTCAAGGCAAAATAAATGGGAATAATAAGATTCCGGATTTTCTGTCTCTATAAATATAAGTCTTCGGCTTCTTACCAGCACTTTGGTTTTCGCCATAGTTGGTGCAGCTTCCACGTCGAAAGCGAAAAAGCCAGCGCAGCAAGAGAGCAGGATCAGCCGCAATGACGCTCTTCCGTTCGTCATCGTAATCATGATTTAATTCCTCTGAGCCTTTATCTTCAAACTCCAACCAAATGTTAAGCTGCTCACTGAGCTTCCCAAACTAAAATCAACGCGGAGTTACAATATTTACGTTTACACCGTGGCTTCGAATTTGTTAACTATCAACTGACCTTATATCGAGAGGAGGTTCCTTCCTTTACTTCTGTTGTTGATAATGTTGAAACGAGTCGCGAAAAACAGTCCGCGATCTTGATCTGAGTTTATCGAGGAACGGACTGAGGTTTATATAGCCATGTTCCTCACCGCTGATGGGAGATAATAATCATACATGCCACTCTCAAAGCTTAAAATACTTGATACTGACTCAGGGAGGAAAAATCATTGCAAATTATGTGGATGTGGTGAAAAAAAGGAGAATTTACTGCAGTGAATCATGAATTTCAATTGTTCAGACAGCAATGAAATGTACTACATACAATTTTGCAAGAAAATAGTACAACTTATTTATACTATACGTGCGTCTAGTTCAAATTCCGAAAATTTGAATGTGATTGACATCGATTGATGTCATACTTTTTTTTTAAACTGTCAGATGACATACCTGTAATTCACAAAATCAATTGTCCACTTGTATCCGGCGATTTTGAGAATCCGGGCAGAAGACTTCATGCTGAAGTAGGTGAACTTTGACATCTTGTTCACCTTTTTGAATGTAATATCGAACGTCAGATGTGAGCATAATGGTGGTGAATTATAGTCATTTTATTCAGACAATTCGAGTGGTTAAACCTCTTTTTATTCCTAATATTGCCGATTGCCTATTTATTTCTCCGATTCAGAAGCTAGAGAATGTTCGCCGACCATTTTCAGATGAAAGCGTGTCTATGTATGTCGAAGATATCGTGAGAACATTAAGTGACCGGATGTTGATGAATTTCATCTCAGTTGACGCAAAAGATTCCGAATTTCAAACTGATTATATTTTAGCTTTGATCGATCCAGTAGTTCTCGAATTATTCGAATATCAAATTTGCAAAAAGTGGATGAAATATATGATTATATCCTTAAATCGGTTCCCAAAGATTTTTTTGGACTGCTCGAATCTGAAGTTACGGTGATCGAACCTGGCCAATATCGGGCCAGTACCATGCAAGGGTTATCAGGATTTCATAATATTTGTCATTTCACAAGAAATACATGGTACAAAATTTCATGGAAATCGATCACGTCCATCGCCCTGAAAATCATGATTTTAGACTTTTTGCAAAGAAACGATGCATTTCACGTCGCTGAAAAAATTGGCAAAAGCTGTTCCATTCCATTTGAAGATATCGCAAGGATTTCTTGTTCAAGATGAGTTAACTTCGGTTACCGGCGGTGAAAAAAAAAATCTGTCAAAAATCAGAGGGTCTCGGGAGATTCCGAATAATCTATGGGGATTCTGGAAAATGTCAAGGTGAAATCTTTTATGCATTGTGGCAAATTTGCGAGAATCCTCGATTCCTGAAACAGAGGCGGCCGCGGCGGCGGTTTTGAATATACCTACATTCGATAACAATTTTTTTTTTTAATTATTATTTCTTGTTTTCAGTTTTTTGTTTTCTGAAAATTAATATTCCAAACGTTGCCTTCTAATACAGATTCTATTTCAAATATACTATTCCAACCAACTAGGCCTATATCGCGCAAATAATCCACCATATAGTTATGTATGCATACTATTATTAACTATTCATAAATAATAATCAATATGATTAATACACCATAATTAATTACTTTGAGAAATATTCCCATTTCTCCAGAAAATGGATTTTGCCTGTATTCACTGTGACCGTTGTCACCAACCGCAAAAAAAAATGTGACGAACGAAACCAGAGCAACCACAAACATTTGTTAAGAAAGTATATAATACCGCATGGAATTATGAATCATATTTTCTGTTGTAATCACATCTTTGAGTGGAACTGAATGTATAATTACATATTGATATTGCAAACGATACGAGATTTCTAACTTTATGGGAGGAAAGAACGGCATGATTCATTGTTTCGAGAATAAGTTTGAGTAGTGAGAATTTTAGTCATCAAAACGTGCAATGCAACACGTTGTATGTTATATGAGAGAAAAATCCGAAAAACTACAACTGATGTATGCTCAATGATTTGTGCCTTGTTATAAACAAAATTTATTATACACAGCCTGTGGAACGAAATCAAGCACGTCATTCACCGAAACAAAGTTGACAATAAAAAAATACTCCCGAAAAAATTTTGCAAACAGGTTAAAAAAAAAACCTGTTTTTGTACCACCTGCTTGGAAAGTATGATTTTCGAAGCCTGTGTAGCGTGCGTAAAGTGCATCATTTCTGAGCAGTGCTAAAAGTGAAGCGGAAGCTTCACTTTCCACCGCTGTTTCTTCTATATGTATATTTATGGCTTGCCTTGTAATCTTTCTCCAATATAGCAAGAATAATAAAGTTTATTATTTTTATTATTATTATCATCAGTGCTTCATTTTCCGCACTGCTTGGAAATGAGACACTTTCCGCAACTTACACAAGCTTCGGAAATCAAATATTCCTGACGACAATAGGAGACGTGGGCATGTGGCCTGGCGTCGGCAACATGACGATGAGTATAGTGATTGTATATATCATGGATGAGAATTAAAAAATAAAATGAGAATGTATATTTTCCTCAGAGTGCGCTGAATTAATAATCAATGAAATAAACCAATCTTGGGCATCGCTACCTGTAAATACGTAGTCCTCTTCTTTGAAACGTAAAGAGCAATCCGCCTTATTTGCGGAAAATCTTTTATTCTAGATTAATAATGCTCTCTCCCAAGCTTTTCCGATATCAATTTTCTCGTTTTTGGCAAATATATTCGTTATTTTCACAAAATACTGACAGCAGCTTTGGGGATGCGGTGAAACGACAAGTTTGTCGTTTTATAACCCTTACTGTCACAATTCTCGACACAACATTGCGATTTATTAATGCTAATGGACATTTTTTTTCAATTTCGCTGATTTTTAGATAATCTTTACTCGTAAATCACAGATAATAACGAAATTACTGAAAATTTGACATAACCCAGACTGTTTGTTTCCTTCTCTGAATAGTTCGAAAGCTGCCACCAGATGGCGAATAGTCGGGGGTGTATTGCCAATCTAATCCTCCTTGATCGTATATTTCGCGCGGACAGAGACATGTTTCTGAAACATATCACAATCAGGGCCGGCGATCCCCCTCCATACCTCAGAATTAAGCAGGTATGGAATTCCATACCTCAGAATTAAGCAGGTATGGAATTCCATACCTCAGAATCTTGGCTCACTTTCCAGACAAAAAATTGTACAAGTGGACGTGGCAACCCATCGCCACGAGAATAGATTATTCTACAACCTTGTTCCATATGACATATCCTGTTCAGTTGTTATCAGTTGTGTATTCTGAGGGGCGTCTCACTCGGAATTCAAATAAGATCGTACGAACGTTGTTGATCGTTGGTCGGCGATTTTGTACGATTTCGTACGATTTCATACGATGTCAACGCTAAACACTTCAGTCCCACATTTTTTAGACCGCGTGCCTTCAGCGCGTCAATGTCGTCAAAGATCAATATCATTTGGTACAAAATTCATCTGAATTGAGAGGTCATCTGGAGTTTCATCTCCCATGACGAAAGATAAACGAGGCTGCAATAATATGATTTTGTACATTTTCATGATTCAAATTTAATCCCATCAAAAATTCAATTATTTCAGCATTTTGGTAAGAAAGGCTGAATTTAGATGATAAAAATTTTCGGATCCGAATAAATACACAGGGCCACAAAAAAAGAAAAAGTGTCTGAACTCGGCATGTAAAACATGTTTTCTTACGTATTTTTCAGTGCTGAATCCGAATCTAAAGTCAAAATGGGGGGTTATCCGGGCCGATTTTCAGTAAATGGCTGTTGAACGTAAGAAAATAGTTATACCAGTTGGATGAGTTTTTCGAATTACAATCATCATAACTATACGTTCTTGGAGTCGCTGAATTCGAATCTGGCATCCATATGACCCTAGAAGGTCAAAATCAAGGTCATTTCAAGGTCAAAATGAGAAATAGAAACTGTTGAAGCACAGACAATCATCATATCTATCCATTTTTGGGGTAGCTGAATCCGAATCTGGGGTCAGAATGAAGTGTACTTCCTTCATTGTTCAAGCATAGACAATCATCATAACTATCCGTTTTTGGGGTCGCTGAATGAAGTATACTTTATTCTGACCCCAGATTCGGATTCAGCTACCCCAAAAACGGATAGGTGTGATGATTGTCTGTGCTTCAACAGTTTTTTTTTCTCATTTTGACCTTGAAATGACCTTGGTTTTGACCTTCTAGGGTCAAAGGCATGCCACATTCGAATTCAGCGACCCCAAAAACGTATAGTTATGATGATTGTAATTCCAAAAACTCATCCAGCTGGTATCACTATTTTCTTACTTTCAACAGCCATTTACTGAAAATCGGCCCGTATGACCCCCCATTTTGACTTCAGATTCGGAATCAGCACTGAAAAATACGAAAGAAAACGTGTTTTACATGCCGAGTTCAGACACTTTTCGTCTTTTTTGTGGGCCTGTGATATTATTCGGATGGCTTATAGGCATAACCAGTTTAGTACATTTTAGCACTTTTAAAAAAATTGCTGTTAGAAAGTTTAAAATGTAAGTTTTCAAAGTTTTCAAATCTTCTTCGTGTAATACTAATTATTTTCTTTAGTTTTGTTTGTAGGAAACATTTTTTTGAAAATTGTTCATTTTTTTTCAAACACGAGTAGCCATTTCGAAAAAATAATTGTCGAAATTTCAGTTTCTTCAATCTAGAAAGTGCCGGTAATTATAATAGAAACATGAAAGACACGTAGATTAATGGTGAATTAGAAAAAAAAACGAAATCAACCGAAAAAACGTTGACTAAACTGGTTGTGCCGATAAGCCACAAATTTATTCGCTTACGGCGTTGAATGGTTCATACCATGTCATCTCGTTCTTAATGTTCTCAATACAATTCGATTCATCAGAGAAAGATAATCTGCTCCTCATGACAACCAATGTATTGCTCATCACGAAAGGCGCAAGCAAAAGTGATTAAAAAACATTTCAGACAATAACAAATATTTTATTCCATACATGAACGGAAAGGCCGATCTCGCTACCTATTTTGGGGGAGCGAAGTGCGGCTTTACCGACCGGGAACTCTTTCTTTCCGCTGGGAGACTATTCGGTAAGAAAGACCAGTTTTTCCTCCCTGAAAGTCTTTCTTTCCTAGTTTTCTCTGCCGTACCAACCAGTACGGCTCGGTCGGTACGTCACATAACCTAAATGTAAACACTGGTCTGCCCGCGAAATCGGCCTCCGTTCATGTATGGAATAAAATATTGTGTGCACCACGGTTGCCGGACTTTTCACTCCCGAGCGTGGATGCCATCCCTCGCCTTCGGCTCGGGTGGCAACTCCACGCTCGGGAGTGAAAACGTCCTTTGCTCCCTTGGTGCCCAATATACTATTTTGCAAATACGGTATCAGAAGTACTCACAATCAGATCCGAGTAGATCTACTTGGCTTCAATGAGCAACAACGTTTTGCTGCGATTATTCCATCTACTCATCGCAGATCTACCTAGATCTAAAGTAGATCTAACGATATCTGGGTGGATATACATAGATCTAACAAGCATGACATTAGATCAATTCGAAGCTACGTAGATCTACGAAAATTCTCGGAGATTTAGGTAAATCTAGGTAGATCTACGATTTTCCAAAATTTATATCTACTTAGATCTAAATTAGATCTCCGGAGATGCGAATTAGATCCGAACCATTTTTTCCCGGGAATCGATAAATGGAATCAATAATAAGATATGTATCGACCATTAATTAAATTGAATAGATTTTAAAATCAATTAAGAAAAGCTGGACCTTTATGGTGATTATGAAATTAAGAAAAATGGTTTCAATGTTTACTTGTATCGATGCCACACGATGCCGAATAATAGATAAGTTATGGGTTATAAATTATTTTTCAAATGGGTATGTTTGAAACTTTTAACCAAGTTTAACCAAGTCGTTCGATCTTACTATGCCCAACGTTCGAAATTGTAAGCGAAAGGAAAGAATTCAGTGTAGTTAGCGTGAACGCAATACGTTAGCGTTCGAGGTCGTCGAATTCAGCCGAATTCAACGTGAATTCGTGCGTTCAACGCGTCGACATTGACGCACTGCAGGCACACGGTCTCAAAAATGTGGGACTAAAGTTTAGCGTTGACATCGTATGAAATCGTACGAAATCGTACAAAATCGTCGACCAACGATCAACAACGTTCGCACGATCTTATTTGAATTCCGAGTGAGACGCCCGTCGGGGGATAGCCTGCTGGTGGAAAAATGTTTAGGTGCCACGTGTGCTGTCGCACAGTATTATAAATTGACCGGAAAATCAGTGGGGGAGTCAGTCAGCTTGCATCGTCCAGTGTTCAGCTGTGCAGCTCCAGCAACCGCAAATCCAAGCGTAATTCCTCAAGTAAGTATATCGACGCATTGTCTCATGCTAAAACCATGTGAAAACACGAATGGAGTAACGTTACTCTCATTCACAATCTGCATGTTTCGATAGACCACGACGCAGCAGCAATGGCAAACTTCAGTCTTGCAGTAATCTATTCTGCTCTTCTATTGCTTCTGGGAGTTACTTCGATTTCCGGATTTAATCCATGCAACAATGCACATTGGATCAAGGTGAATACTCCAACTTTTATACCTACGGACTGAAAAATCTTTTTTTCAAATTCATATCCCTAAAAAAACCGAGGTAATCGTCTGGGTCCAAAGCCTTGAATATGCGCAACAATTTTCCCTCAATTCTCCGACGTGATCAACTTATCAACGGTATTATGCACAACGTATTTGACAAGTCGTTCGATTAATTCCCCTATGAAAGCAGGAAGATTTTACTTTCTTCGTTTGCATTTTTCTCGAAGTCGTGTATTTTGAGTATAAATGCCTCCACGCCGGCTATAACTTTAGAGTTTATCATTGCCTTTTTGTCCGGCTGTTTTTTCGGTTCGTTTTTTCTTTTTTGCTCCAGTTTTGTCGCATTTGCAGACACTTGCCGATGAATCAATATCAATATTCTACACAGGATTATTCTACACGGCTCATTATAATGATTTTGTGTGGTTGAAGTGGAATGCATACCCCCTCCAGTGATTTTTGTTCGGATCGCCAAAGATTGCATGAAACTTGGGAGAAACCGTAGCCATAACTACGTTACCGATTAATCAACTGCGTTTAACGCTTCTCTTGACTATGATTTCAGTGTAAATATCCCACAGATTGCTGCTCGCAGATATGCGGCGATGACAAATATTGTGACCTGTCTGGGCGCCGTTAGAATGAATTATATGCTTACATTTTCTGTATAATAATGTGATCGAATATAAAAATAAAATGTAAGCGGATGTACTTGAAAATTTTATATTTTCCAATAAAGAAGGCTTCATTTGACACTTAATTTTGAAATGGCCGCATTTTTGTCAATTTTAATGGAAAACTAGAGCGGCCGAGACGAAAAGCGGATCGCATTGTTGTTTTGAAATAGTGTTCAAAATCCCCCAAGAATTTCAAAATTTAGATTCGAACCCAATAGACCGTATGCCAAGGTTCGCTATTTCAACTTCAAAATTGACAAAGTTAGCGACCGCCGTTTCTAAACCGGAAGTCGGATCGTGAACACAAAGTCACTCAACACCTTCGGCGTTGTAGGAACGATATTCTCTGCAAATATCTTTGAACTCGGTTTGGCTGAACCGTGGTGTCGCACAATCGTTGTTCGAAAATTGACTGGGTTATAGAATCGACCCGGCGTGTCGGCCGTGAAGTTCTCAGATGGGTCAAATGGAGAAAGGGTTCACTCTGTACGTATTATTTCAGTATCGCGTGCAGATCAGATCGAACGGAAACATAAGAGATCATTGTGTGGAAAACGGGACGATAAACCCTGGGAGGTTTTTTTTTCACTCTTAAACATGGTGATCTCAGAGACCGAGACTTCATATATAATTACGATAGAACTTCACTTCATATACCTAAGTCATCGTTAAATATCCGTATAGGTAAAATCTCGGGTGGTCAATTTTTAATTCATTCTAAGTGAGTCCTGATAGGCTAAGTCCACCAGCATACCTGGGTGTCGCACGGAGTTGTTGGGGTAGCGCCTCTTCTCGACCACTGAAATAGGGTAATTATGTTTTGACATCCTCAAGGTCCCACAGGTCCCCAGGTCTTCTCATCAAATCATAAATAAAATGGCTGCGATATGAGAAATTATACAACCTTGTTCCATATCCTGTATGTTATCAGTGATGTATTCGAAAGAATTCCGCGAAAAACACTAATAGTATAGGGTAAGGTTGCTATCGATGGACCGTTGCCTTCGATGGACCAGTATGGTATATCTCAGGTATGTGTTAGTGCTTGGCGTTGCTATCAGTGCGAATCAAGTCTTCTAGTGGCCAAAGAGTGGCCATGTTGAAAACAGCCACATGGGTGCCATAGGTGTGCTGGAATTGTGCGAGGTAGGAATTTGCCCTTTCTGATCTTATTTTTCATAATTTTGCAAACGTGTTTGAACCCTTGTATCGGTGATTTTTCCTAAATCGTCTTGGATGGTTTTGAAGCTTATACTTCGCTCTTCAAAATGATACCGATACTTTTTTTGGTATCTTTCCATCCTGTGGTAGTAGGATAGGTTATGTGTTGCGATGCGAATTTCCATGGATGGACCGGGCAACAACGCTATGAATGGACCAGAATGGAAGGGATTACTTTTTTCAGTTTGTAAGACACTGTTGAGAGCATCTATCGTGGTTGACCCACAATTTGTTTGAAATCTCAAAAATCTATTCATACGTCATCAATTTATCATTTACGCCAATATATTAGGTCATTAGGTCATTGTATTGTTTTATGTTCATTATTTTAGTGGTCCATCGAAGAAGATGGGGTGGTCCATTCCTGGACTGCAGGGTTGCAATGAATGGACCAAATTCAAAAAACAGAAAATCGGTGATAAATAATCAGAAATTAACAATAACCTTGCTCACTCGTGACTGCTCTGTAGAACAGGTTTCGAAGAAAACATCCACCAGTGGTTTTCCATTTTCGACTCAAAATCCAATTTTTATGACCAACTTTGCTTAGGGGGTCCATCGATAGCAACCTTACCCTATTACACACCTAGGGAGGGAAAGTAGGCTATGATGGCCTTTTTCACTCCCGTGGGTAGTATACTATTTTTCACCACCCCCTGCATCGGAAAGCACGATTTCCCGTTCACCCAGCGGGCCGAAAGTCGTACTTTCCGTGCAGGTGTGGTGAAAAAGTGATTGCGAACTGCAGTTTACTACTTTGTACAGCAGTTCCTATGCGCATGTTCACGTGCATCTCAAGTGGCGTCAAGGTGACTTTGAATGCCTTTTCCTTAATACATTTTTTTACGGCACAGGCATTAAAACGGTACTTACCACACCTGGGAAAATCTTACTTCGCCAACCCTGCACGTTGTAGTTTTTTGCCGAATAAGCGAGGGCTAAGGATCGACATGGTACCGTTCAGATATTATGTAACTAAACGCTTTGGGGGGCAGGGGGGGCTTGGCCAAATGTTGCTGGTTGAGACGAGGAGGGAACCGGTATGGAAGCAAACTATTGACCAAAGTATTTTAAAACTATTGAGAAACTATTGTGAAATTTGATGTGTTGAAAAAACACGCTACAAACGAATTTTCTGTTTTTTCAATGCATGTCATGTATTATTTCAACGCACGTTTTCCGTGTTGAAAATTTGAAGCGCTGGTACGATGTGTTAAGACCTCACACACAATGAGCAATGTGTTTGAAAGTGAATTGAAGCAGGCAATATTACACATCAGTCGTTTGATTACACGTGTTAAAGTTATACGTTTGTAGTACCTATAATGTACGTATCACCCATGTGTGCTTGTACTAAAGGCCCAGCTGTCGGCCATGTCTGGCCCAAATTTCGTCGAGCGTTGGATAGACAATACACCCAAGCATGGTCCACGGTTGAAATGATAACACTAGGCCGAGAATGGGCAGAGTGTTCTGCCGAGGCTCGGCCCAAGCTTGCATTAATGGTCAGAACCAGTACGCTGTTCTCAATGATATCGCGTGTCTAATGGCATGAGGTCGTAAGCGCCAAAAACACGATTTTGGTGGCAAAAGGTCGTATAATTTTTTTTTTCCGGCACAGGCATGAACAAGTCACTTTTTGACGCCTGTTTTCGCTCCGTAAAGTTGCACTTTTTATGGCTAGCCGAAAAAAAATTTTTTATGGCTAGCCGAAAAAAGATTTGGTGGTTTTACCCACGAAATTTTTTTTCGGCTAGCCATAAAAAAATTTTTTTCGGCCCGCCATAAGAAACGCCACTGAACGGACCTCAACTGGCGTCAAAGTGACTCTTCATGCCTTTGCCGGAAAAAATATCGTATGGGGCGCACCCGTAAAGTAACTGTTCGGCGAGGTTATGTTTTTAGTACTCTCCGTTGGCTTTACCTTAGGCTCGCCTTCGGCTCGCCGGTAAAACCAACGGCTCGTACGAAAAACATAACCTCGCCCGAAAACAGTGACTTTACGCGCATGCCACATAATATACTATTTTTTACGGCATTCGCTCTAAAAATGACCAAAACATATTAGATCAATTGAAATTACGAAATCGAAAAATGTAAATGCAAAAGGTCGTATGTTGGTATGTTGTGTATTTCATTTTTTGAGGAAAATAAAAAAAATTGTAAAAGCAGAAGGTCGTATCCGCCATTTTGTTTTTATTTTTTATTTTTCATGATTTTTTCAAATAGTTGTAAAAACTCATGAACCGCAAAGATAAATTGAAAAAACGACCGTTTCGAAAAATTCGATAAAAAATATTCGCTGATAAAACGAGAAGGTCGTAAGCGCCAATTTTTTCATTTCTTTTTGGCGGATACGACCTTATGCAATTAATGAGAACCATTATTTTTTTGCGAAGTTAGGACTGAAAGGTCGTATCCACCAGTACATACGACCTTCTGCCTTTAATTGACCTGGTATCAAATTTCAACGTTTATGAACGAAACTTCGGGTGTTTAGTCTAAATACGGTTACAAAAATATATACGACCTTTTGCCGTTACAAAAAGCAAAAAGTCGTATATTGGAGCTTACGACCTTATCTCATTGGACACGCGATATGTACGCTAACTTCCAAGCAACCTACTATGGAAAAGATCCTGAACCGTGGTTGCAGAAAAATGAATTTCTGGAATACGCTCCTCTATTCATTATTGATTGTTCAAAGCAGAACGAGTCTCTCAAATTTGATATTCGCTGATAAGATATTCGTCTGGAGTGTGAGTCAAAGAATAATTTTCCTGTCGGAACCTCAGCGTATTGCGTCATCCTTCATGATCGTATTGTGGAATCCCACACGGAACACTTAGTTGATTTTACGTATGAAATACGTTTTAACGTCTGTTTACGTATACAGCTAAAATGATACGTATACTATACGTGCACGCTATGTATATAATCAAGACGTATTTTCTATACGAAGTATGTATGTACGTATAACACTTGTGTTATTCCCGTACGTATCAATTACATTCATATTGCGTATAGTATTGTGACAATCATAAAACTTTTATTCAATGTACCATTCAACGTATATAATTGATGATTATTCAGATGTTTTGAGAAACCTAGCCTATACTCATTATGTACGTATCTTTCACGTCACACAAAACTAACGCTTTTTAAATGTTTACTGTACATACGGAAGACGTATCACTTATAAGGTTGCCGAATTAGATCTTCAAGACACCTTCGATTTACATACGATATATGTCGAGTAAAAGTGAGATCTTCGTATTGATAACAACGTAGGCGACACGAAAGGTAGGTATGTTTCGCATACGTATCGCATTGTAACATTGACGACGTATAAATTTTCTTGATCCTAACATTTGATATACGTGGATGCGACATATTTTTACAGCAAGCCGAAATGCACCTACCTACCGCTTTTCTGCCATACGTACGTTATACGTACAGCAGATGTGTGTACCTCGGCGCTGGGCACAACTGAAGTAATACGAAAGACTTACGTGCAGCACACGGTTTGCAGACCCACCTGATTTCGACGATTCGTATACGTAAATCCAGTATGCTGAACGCACCAAGCTACCTCTTTTCCATCATACGTGTGTTATACATACATCAGATGTGTTTATCTTGACGTCGGGCACAACCGAAGGAATATGTGAGCCATACGTAGAACACGACACAGTTTGCAGACTCGAATGATTTCGAGGTTTCGTGTACGTAAACAAGACCTATTAGTTCAGTAGGCCTGAATGGAAATTTTTACCGTGTTTTCGTTCTACGTACGATATACGTACGGCAGATGTGTGTATCTTGACGCTTGGCACAACCGAAGTGATACAATATATAGACATAGGGTAAGGCTGCTATCGATGGACCGTTGCCTTCGATGGACCAGACGTGGTATATCTCAGGTATGTGTTGCATACTTGGCGTTGCTATCAGTGCGAATCAAGTCTTCTAGTGGCCAAAGAGTGGCCATGTTAGAAACAGTCAAATGGGTGCCATAGGTGTGCTGAAATTGGGCGAGGTAGGAATTTGCCCTTTCTGATCTTATTTTTCCTAATTTTGCAAGCGTGTTTGAACCCTTGTATCGGTGATTTTTCCTAAATCGTGTTGGATGGTTTTGAAGCTTATACTTCGCTCTTCAAAATGATACCGATATTTTTTTGGTATCTTTCCATCCTGTGGTAGTAGGATAGGTTATGTGTTGCGGTGCAAATTTCCATGGATGGACCGGGCAACAACGCTATGAATGGACCAGTATGGAAGGTATTACTTTTTTCAGTTTGTAAGACACTGTTGAGAGCATCTATCGTGGTTGATCCACAATTTGCTTGAAATCTCAAAAATCTATTCATACGTCATCAATTTATCATTTAAAATCCAATTTTTATGGCCAACTTTGCTTAGGGGGTCCATTGATAGCAACCTTACCCTACGTACAGCACACGGTTTGCAGACTCGCCTGATTTCGAGGTTTCGTATACGTAAACCAGACCTATTAGTTTAGTGGGCCAAATGCAAATTTTCACCGTGTTTCCCGTATACGTACGATATACGTTATACACCAGACGTTCCCAGCACATTTGACAGCTTCAACGATATTCTTCCACTATTGAGCGATCGAGTGTAGCCATAAATCTGTGTGAACTTACATTACTGAAGAATGTATCATTGTCGCTGATGAAGTTATGTATTGTATAGAAACGCTGCATGGTTGGACAAGCGGCAGCTTAGCGTAGTGGTTAGGGCGTGCGACTAGTAATACGAAGAGTGGCGAGCGTACTCGGTTCAAACCCCGGCTAGGTCTTACAATTAGAAAAGCGAAACATTCAAGCGATCGCAGAAT
>JAFFZH010015022.1:56993-76132 GCA_018420115.1 Euura saliciscinereae | reverse complement strand
GGGATGCAGTCAGAGTCTGGCTCTATGGTCCCGCATCGAATTAACTGCGATTATACACCGACGACTATCATCCACTGCGATTATATTATGCGTAACGAGGAGATGTAATCACAAAATTCAGTTTTCCCGTTATTAAACGGAGACTATCTTTCTCAAGTAATCTGATAGGCATATTTGAATAAATAGGAAGCGAAAACTAGGAGAACTACTAAACACAGGTCCGAAAACTCCTACGGTGGGGGTCCGTTGATTAAGCCAAGTGTGTTTCCGCGACCTACCACGAGTGCTGAGGCGCTGCGGTGGACTGGTGGATGGTTGTCGCTAGAAAAGGGACACATAACCTAATTTCTATACAAATCGGACGTAGCAGTTTTCCAAATTTTGTATTAATCGATACAATCGCGTGACTTGGAAGTATTGAGTCGTTAGAAATAATTAATTGAAAGATTTGTGATTATCATAAGGTAGAATAATAGTTCTCTTTCACAAGATATACCGTGTGAATACGTTGGCATGGAAATGTATTAGATTGTGAAAATATCGAGTGTGATTTCTTCAATTTCATTAAAAATCTCTACACGATAGCGATTTCCTTTCATTGCCGCTCGCAGTTGTTGTTTTAATGTTGTTTATGGTCCGTGTCTTGAGGTTATAAACATCGTTTACACTCCGATCATAAACTCCTCAAGCCCAGCGCCCCAACTTTAGCGATCGATTCAGAAAACTTTTTAACTTCGCTAAGAGACCCGCCCCCACGATATGAATTCGCGTCGAGTGTCGAGTTGGTTCCCACAGACGAAACTAGACGGCGGGCTTGTCGTACCGAATAGCGACGTCACAGCGTGGCGCGAAACAGGGACCGATTCAAGCTTAGAAACGACAATATATTGTAATACTTTTTTACTACAGTCATTTGTCAAATTCTGGAGGAAACTTTGAGTCTCTCAGACTTTCGGTATCGTCCATTGAATAAGGGAAATAGGAAATTGTCGTTTTTCGTATGAGAAATATCAAGCTACTGCAGGCCGGAGACCGGAAGTAAAACTACCATTAGTATCTACATCCGGTTGTCAATGTACAATTTATGTATCAATGGTTAGCGAAAAAGTTTTATACCACACATGTACGGTATAAGAGGGCTTTTTGCGGGTTGAAAATGGAAACGGCAAAAAGCAAAAAAAAAAGGCGGCGAAAAGTAGGATGGAAATCAACGAAGCGTGGGTTGAGGTAGAGAAAAAAAGTCAAGTTATCGAGGCACTTTGTGTAATTTATTTCTTCCCAGTTTCCGTCCTAGCACCGGTATATATATATATATATATATATATATATATATACAGGGCAATGTAATGTTAATGCTACTCTACTTCTGCCATTGCACGTTGCTGAGTGAGCAAGGAACTGCACTTTTATAGTTAGTGGTGTTTAGCCTGTGTATGCGATGCCGATAAACCCGTATATCGAACGAGTACGAAGCCTCGGGAGTCTCCTAACAGCGTTAACGACGCTGCGAAAGAAATCAATTAATTAATCTATCTCAATAGCGCATTAGCTTGATTGTACAATTTATATTATGTAATAAAGTTCGTGGGTCGAGATGTTTTTAGGTTCACATGATCGCCTCTCCGGTCCCAAAAGAGACATTTTGCTTTTGTCTTTAACGAACAAATGAAAAGAAAAAAACGTCTAGCAGATTGGATCAAACAATTTTTTTCATGATCAAACAACAAACGCAATCAAAATGGGTTTTTCATCTCCTACCCCCGGAGGTTTTCATTCCAAAGGATATTGATTCGATTTATAAAAAGTGAAAAAATTTAGTTCGTAGAAAAAGAATTCTACAAAAAAGAGGGGAAAGTATTGGTACCCACGATACACAGAAATTTCAAAGCTTTTAATCAATCACACTGCAGATTTGTCGAAATAAAACTTTCGCCGGTTCAAGTATTCCTCTATCAAAGGACGCAGATGTGATTTAATTGACGTACAACAATTTCAAGCGAGACGTCCAGTCGACTCGAACTGGTCAGCGCTTTCATCGGAATTGATTTTTTTCATGAATTATTTGTTTTCACTCGTTTTCCAAATCGATGAATCGGTACTGCGGAGCCATTCGATATCTCCAATAGTATAAAATAGGTGTGAGAATCTGCTTTTGAGCCGTCAAAACCTCAAAGGTTGGTTCGTTACGTTTGGTTAATTCTACAAAATTATCGCTAAGATCAGAGTTTTAGTTCTCTCGATGCAACTTGAATGAAAAGAGAAGATAAAAAATGATGGTCCAGCGAATTGTAGAACGAAAGAGAGAAAATTCTTCGTTCAAGAAAGTTAACGAGGTAACAAGCTAGAAAATTAACTCGTCTCTTGACGCGATGTACCTTTTATCTAGGACAATTTTTTTTTTCTTTTTTTCTTTCATTCTTTTTTATTACCATGCGATCTCGTCTGCAGTGCAGATGAACGCGACGAAAGCTGCCGGCTTCTTGGGGAGCTACGGAAAACGCAACTAGTGTCACGCTGCTGCTGCAGGGAGCGAGAATTATTCAAATGACAAACCGCACCGAAGGGGGTGGAAGCGAGAAGGGGGATGATAACCGGGAACCAGCAGAATTCCTGAAGGAATGGAGGATACGAATCTGTCATATTTCCTTCACCTTCACCCTCCGCATGATACGTAGTATATATTTATCGCGTCTGATGAAACGCGTCGTTCACCCCCCCTCGGCACCTGAGGAGGTAGAAATGGGAGAAACGGAGAAAGGGTGTAAGCTAGGGAAAGCGAGAAAAAGTGAGTGACAGAGAGGGAGATGGGGAGAAACGTGTGTACCCGCCTACACTCTACGGGGTTCTGACACATCACGTGATCCATCAAATCCTGACGCACGTCAAAAGCTCGGGTTAATATGCAACGGGGGTTTCCACTCCGAGGTATACCTGGATTACGCTACTATATACAATCCTGTATTACATGCGTGCATACACGTGCAGGAAACATGAAAGCTCGATGCGAAGCCAATCTCGTTGGTACACTCTCAACCTCCTCGATATCCCCTCGTTAGACGAAATTGAACATTTTGGAGGAATAAAAAGAGTGTTTCATTGGCGAACGTGAGACACACACGCAGCTGATTCGAGTAACTCATTTTTATGTGGTCGAATATATAGGAGATTTTTAGGCAACGACATAACCGAATAAATTTGGGGGTTGTTTTTCAAGATCGGATGGTACGAGGCTATAGTCAGAGAATTAGAATATATTTTAGTATATTATACTATATTTTAGTTCGATATGCCATGAAGGATAGTTTATGCCATTTTTTACCCATAACTAGACATTTTTTCTATATTTAAACAGATTTGTTTCTAAAAACTCACATATCTTGTTAGGATCGTGGAATCAGTTATAAACGAGTATCAGTGAAACAGAAAAAAAAAGAAAGGGAAAACAAATTTTCTACGCATTTCAAAAGTTGTAATAATGTGCTCTAGATTTTTTTCTCTTTTCTGTTCCATACTCATATTAAGATCCTCCCAATTATAAAATACCGCTTGAACGATATTTTTTTTCAAATGATTTTATCGCGTGACATCGTTGCAAACTCGATGATCTCATGAATTATTACAAAAAAAAAAACAGATTGGTCCTTCAAAACTTTTTAAATTGTTGCTTTCGTTTTCACCCCTTGAATTATCCTCTTTAAACACTTTGGACAAATTACAAAATTAGAACAATTTTAAGCCTGTGCCTAAAAAAATATACGCACCCCGTGCAGCCCCAAAAGCTCGACTAATCTTGACGAATAAACACCAAGTACTTTTCTAAAAAAAGAGGCTCAATCAAAAATACAATCATACATACTGAGAGAATCAGACAGAATAAATGTTGAAATCAATTGAAGTCAATGATTGAAGTCATTGAAGTCAGTTGAAGTCACTAATTGAAATCAGCTAACTTCAGTTTGACGCCCGATACGAATAAAAGCACGTTTCAGATTCCGGGTGGAAAAGAGCACGTTTCAGGTTGACTCGAATACCAGCACGTTTCGAGTTGACTCGAATACTAGCACATTTCGGGTTGACTCGAATAAAAGCACGCTAAAAATTATTCGAGTTAACCCAAACGTGCTATTATTCGAGTCAACCCGAAATGTGCTAGTATTCGAGTCAACTCGAAACGTGCTCTTTTCCACCCGGAATTTGAAACGTGCTCTTTTCCACCCGGAATTTGGAACGTGCTTTTATTCGTATCGGGCGTCGAGTTGAAGTCAGATTATGTCAGCTGAAATCACTCGAATTCAGTTCAAGTCACATGTATCGAGTTAAAGTCACTGGAAGTCACTAATTGAAATGAGCTAAGGTCAGTTGAAGTCAGTTTAAGTCAGTTTAAGTCATATTATATCAGCTGGAATCACTTGAAATCAGCTTAATCAGTGACTTGATGAGGTGATCATCAAGTCTTGAATACTTGGATTGAGGTGTGCGATCGATCGACGAGTGGTCGAGTGGTTAGCCCCCCGGATTCCCGCTAATACTAGTATAGTAGCGGCGATAGTAGTTCGCGAAGCAAGATACAGCAGTATTAATATTAGTCTTGGATGTGGGTTGAGTGGATAAGTGAGGTATACCTGGTACAGGTTATTGTATAGCACTAGAATTCCATAGCCAGTTCGCAGTTATGTCGATCCCCATAACATCGAACGAGCTGTGCTACACCACTGCAGCGTCTAGAGTCTAAAGGTGTCTCTATGTAGGTAGGATACTAGTACGGGTTACGAGATGACGTTGTTCCATAACCGCAGTGTAGAAGCTGCAGTCTCTGCCTGGTTGCACGTGTCTTTCCTTATTTTTAGAAAGAACCCTCTACAGAATTAGCTAAAAGAAAATGAGAAAACTGTCGGAGTCCTAATGGCAGAGTGGCGAGTGGTATGAGACCGTCGCGACGCGTCGCGACTGAAGAACGGAAGTCTCCAAAACCTCTAATTTCCACCTCTCTTTTTCTCCATAAAAAAAAGAAGACACTCTTATCATGCATGAGGTGAACCGCCCGGTTTCTGACACAACGTTCTAAGCACCGTTTTGAACCACTTCACCAATTCTCACCAGTTCCTAAAACCCTATAATTATACTGCTTACGTTTCATCAAATCATTTGGAGAAAATCTTGGATACAGTTTTCCACTATCCAATGAGTCATAATTCAATTTATTCGAAGTTTAGAGTCTGTTTTTATCTTTTGTCCAGTTTTGGCCACCCTTTTTTTACATGTAATTGAGCCAAAAACTGCGAATCTACCCTATGACGAATTCAGCAGAGTAAAGGGTATTTATTTTTCCACGAACTGATACTTCTTGGGCTAGAAACGATCATGTTGTCAATCTATAACTAAATTGGTCTTTAAAAATTAAACTTCTATGCGGGACTAGTCAGAGGCGTAGTTTCTGATCCCTCCAATGTCGCAGTGGCTGACGCTCTGCTCAAATTTCCTCCTTGCTGAATATTGTTAACAAGCCAAACTTGATATTGACATATTGTTGAAGTAGAAAAAGACTCAGAAACGGGGCCATTCACCCTACGGAAAATGATCAAAATGTCCGAGCAATTTTCACGTACCAATTCTGCTCGGATACTGTTTATCGATAGGGAAAGACCCACCTTTCAGGATAATGGTCGACCCCATACCCGTTTAAGCATACATCGAACTGTCTTCTGGCTTAGAGCTTTTCGATTACCGGTCGCGATCAACGTTTTCTACAAGTTACGTGGTTATTGGATTAGCCAATGGTAAAGTCGGCTGATCGTTGGATCCGTGATTATTTTTATCGTTTTTTGTCGAACGGAACAGAAACGACTGTCCATTAATTAGGTTGATGATCGATTCACGCGGTTTATAGCGAATCGAGGCGGCTAGGCTCTGCTTATTCGTTCGAATACGCACACGGATATTTGTTCCGGTTGATCAATCCGCTAATTACATTCGTTTTTTTATTCAGTTTCACTTTTTTTTTTTATCGATCTTGAACGACCGGTAGAATCGGGATACGGATAAAATCCTCCTTTCTCGAGTCGGTTTATGCCTCGGGACGGTGAAATGACCCGAAAAGGCAATTAAGGACCTTCCCGGCGAGTAGGATAAGAGATGCCCGGATCCGGCTCGTTCGGTCTCAAATTAAATAGGAAATTCAAATTTAAATTCTAAACCCGTAGCTAATGTCGGATCAAGCTTGACTCCGCTTATTCCCTACTGAACGAATTATTTAGTATCTCTTGATCGTGAAAATTAAAGCATGAGTGAAAAAAAAAATCGTCCGAAATTAAGGAAATTTAGAAACACGAAAAGAACCTACCAACAACACCCAAGGAAGAGTCGAAAGCTGGGGTAAATTAGGGGATAAAAATAATAGAAGGAGATAAAAGAATAAAATAAAAAAAAATTCGTCCGATCACCGGGGGAGCGAGTCGTAAAATTAGATGGAACACTTTTCTCGCTTTTTGTCTGCTGCTGCCCTCGTGAATTGTTATTTTGTGAAGAAGAAGAAGAAGAAGGAGAAAAGTAGAAAGAAGGGAATGAGTAAGGCAGAATTTTCAGCGGAAAAAAGTTGTGATTACATGAGAAATCCGAAGCAGGATAGCAATCTCGCGATTTGAAAAATGAAAAAAATTTACCCGTGAAATGAGAGATAGAAAAAAGCATGATGCAGAAAAGTTTGTAGAAGGTTGCACCGCGCAATCTTGCTTCCAGGTCCCCCCCATCCCATCATTTTCTGCATTCAACTGCTGGCACATCCTTTTCCACAGTCTTTAACGTCGATAAAACTTTTAATTGTTCCATCCTGAGTGCAGGTTTATCCAATGTCACGTATTCTTTCGTTCCATATAGTTTAATCTCTTTTAAAATAAACTTTATAAACTGCGAGTAATTCGTAATTCGTTTCTGTGTCTCAGACTTGAAGATTCAATTATAGGATGATTGGATGAAATGTGAGAAACTGGATGAGAAAAACTAAGATCGTAGGTATTTTGATATTTTTTTAACCAAGGAAAACCTGTACAAAGGCGCCATTTTTTCCCGTTGAGATGAAGTAGAAGAAACTATAGGGAGACTAAAAATGAGCGAAACTTTTCAGGGCTGTATAAACCCTATAGCCTAAAACTTCGGATGTTTTAACGTTATAGAAGACGAGGAACTAGGAACTTGGAAAGACGATCCAACCGGAGGGCAATGGAGGCCCTTACTCCGAGCCAAAAATACTCTTAACTACTTCCATCCAGTTCTTCTCTTCCATAAGTATAAAAGAAAAAAAACTATATGTATACGTTTCTGTCTATCCACAAATTTTGTATACTTGTGTCTGTTTGAAACTCGGAGAAGACCTACTTAAGAAATACGAAAACATGCTACCAATATCTACAAATCCACACGATGTACAATAAGAAATTTCATGCTCCAGAAGATAAAATCAGACTTTTTGGTTCATTTTTATTGAATTCGTGTTACTTTTGGATTGTTTTAATTTTCTGTTCAAATCGTGTGATTTTGAGTTGATTTTGCATTCAAGAATTCAAATACTTTTTCCTGACCAAATTATAATTTTTCTCTGACTAAAATTCCGGCAAATTAGTGGTTATTCAAGTATATGTAATAAATAATGCTCTGAATCAATGGTGAAACAAACCGATTTTTGAAAATACTTTTTTATTCATAATTGATACAAGTTTCGCTACTATTTCTACTTGATCAAGATTTCAGCGCGAGGGAGAACAAAAAAATCGCTGGGGATCCTTTTTTCTGTCTTGTTTTGTATCCCCATAAAATTCCTTGACTTTTCCCTGGTTTTCCCTGACCAAATGAGTAGATTTTGTGATAGACCAAATTTCTTGTTTTGTAGACGTGTAATGTAGAATCGGTTCAGTTGTTGAAACAAGTATTACAATAATTGTTTGTATTTCGCAATTTCGCTTGAATCGTTCTATACATGAATTAAAACATGTTTTTTTTTTCGTTTTTTTCAAATGATTCCAGTTTCTCTATTATTCGTAGTTATCAGAGATACACGCGGGGTAATTCGAGATTGCATTGTTGCACAGTGGCTCCTGCATGGCTGACTATTGCAAAACATGAAACGACTAAAATTTCCCCGTTTCGTAACTGCAGTTCGTGTTTAAAGTCGGTGTGAGTATATACACACATATATATATATTATATATATAAAGGTATGTGGTGGTGGTAAATTTAACACCGTTGGGGGTACAATATAGTAATATACAAGCTAATTTCATTATTGCGAATGGGAACGAAGTTGTAAATTTAACAACAAAATCGATACTTCCCCTCCCCGCCTTTGATAGACCCCCCGTATTTTATGGTTTATACTCTCAAACTTTTAAAAACCCACGATTAAAAAAAAAGCGATTTGTGCTGGCAGAAAGAAAATGAGAATTAATCAAAAATTCATGTTAAATCTCTTCCCCTACGAATCTTATTTTTTTCAATTCCTATTTCGTCCGGTCGTTTAAACGCGGCAAAGAGAAGCTCCAGGTGGCGGAAGTGACGTCACGTGACTCGAATCTTCCTCTTCAACTATTTCAGAGTCAAAGAGAATTTTCATCTCGAAGCCTTTTCTTACCGTACGAACTTAATGGAAACTCCTTCACGCCACGTTAGGCGGATCTACGCGAGTTCTCCCTATACACGTACCCCAGCTAGCTTACTTCACCATGCATTCCACGTGCCACTCGATGCGTCAACCCCTTCCTCCACGTGAGACACCAGATGCAACCAATTATCGAATTCAATTTTTCCTTTTGTACCGGGAAAAAGCGACGATTCTGAATTTATACCCTCAAAGTTAATCATAAACAAAAAGAAACAAAAATCCCTTCTTTTCTTAAGTTATCGAAAAAATCTCGAACAAAAAAAAAATGGAATTTGTTTGAAACATTTTTGAAAACGATTTTTTTTTCTCTTAATATTGTCTAATCTTTTGGTTCTATTTTTTGACATTTTCAAGTTTCGAGTTGTGCTTTTTTTTCGTAATCTTTTGTAATCTCATTGTAATCTTCCTAATCTGTTTGTCATATTCGTTATCGTTACAATTTTCATGTGTCATCTTTGCGTTTGCAATCTTTTCTCATATAATTTGATGTAACTTCTTGTATAATCCCTATTTAATAATCCCTGTAATATTTGTAATCTCCTGTGATCGTAATCGGTGTACGCAATTTTCGCATAGTTTCCTCGAGACTGAATAAAACGGGGGTCGTTGAATACAATACAAAAAAACAAACAAAAAAAAAGTATCATGAATTTCGATGGAACGCAGCAGCGTTTTCGAGACATTAATGGAATTTGTTTCGGCTAGCCAAATTTTTTTCGGTTGGCACCGCATAAAATGTTTTGCGAGTAAAAAACGGGCAGGTGATTATCGAAGGAGAGGCAAAAAAAAGTAGTTATCTGGGATCACAGTTTCATAAAAAAAAAGCTTGCAGAAAATATTTTTAACGGCTTATGCTAGATGATAAATGGATTTGAGAATCTTTTTTATCCTTCTTATCCATTTGATTCTTCGTTCTCTCGCTTTCGCACATATTGAATGATAAATTTGTGAATTTATACAGCGCAAATTTATAGTTTTATTACATAAAAAGGCTCAAATCTATATGTATAATAACGTAGCACGAGCTTATCCGCACGGAATACTATTTTTACGGCAGAGGCATGATAAAGTCACTTTATGACGCCTGTTTTCGGCCCGTCAAGTGGCGCTTTATACGGCTGTAGTCCACCTCGACACATAAAGTCTTTATAACGTAGTTCACCTCGACCTGTAAAGTACTTTACAAGTCGAGGTCGGACTGCGCCTGCGCAGTACTGCTTCCCGAGCTAGCAGTCGACTCGGCAAACGCATTATGTGTCATGGTGAACGCGGAGTTCGAAGCGGACCTCAACTGGCGTCAAAGTGACTTATCATACCTCTGCCGTAAAAAATATCGTATGATGCTTGCGCGTAAAGTGACTGTTCGAGCGAGGTTATGTCTTTCGTACTCGCCGCTGGCTTTGCCGGAGGCTCGCCTTCGGCTCGCCGGGCAAAACAGCGGCTCGTACGAAAAACCTAACCTCGCTTGTAAACAGTCACTTTACGCGCATGCCGCATAATATACTATTTCTCCCGGTGCTGGTACCTATACCTACACCGCTTCGAGAATTCAGAAGGAAAACATACGTTTCGAATCTTGGCAGCCGAATAAAATCCCTTGGCACCTTTGCCACCTTATTTCTTCACCCATCCGCGACTCCTTAATCGAAACCATTCGTAGTCGGCTTCAACATCGATTTCTAACAAACTTGAATAACTCTTAGCTTCTCTCGACCCTTTCAGCCATAAAAACGATCAGGTTGGCGCGCCGCAAATTTTTTTTTTCAAATCTTTTTTAAACATTAATTTCACCTGACGAATAACTATTTTCAAACTTTTACTCGTTAAATTTCGGTCAGTTTTGTTCAGTATTTGTTGAACTTTGATAACGAATGAATAGAATCGGATTGGATAAAAATTCATACCGGAAAGTTTTTTGAGTTACTGATCACGAATGTAAAGTCAGAAAAAAAATATCCTGATTTTGGTTGAAATTTGAACCCTTAGATTTTTTGGAATAAAGGAGGAATAAATTAATGAATGAATTTTACGTAGACTCACCGATAAGCTTTCCGAACTGTGCGGGGGGTCGCCACTCCGGATAATGTCTAGGAAAACGTGCCCTCGACCAGTGCGTTCTCAAAGTGACTTTGTAAAGTGCAAGTTTGTCCTGCTGCGACGCACTCGATCCGCATTGTGCCTCTACTCCGAGGATAAGTGTTACCCCAAAAACAATGGAGAGGGCGAGGATCAAGGACCAAGAAGACCCTGACGACCCCGTCCACGTTCTACAACTCTCGCGAACCATGACTCCGTCTCGTCCACCCTATCCACCCCGTCTTCTCCACACTTCTTTGGTTCTGAAATAAGAGAAGAAAAAGGACATTACAGATCGTGCCGAGATTAACATTCGCCATTAGTTTCTTTTAGTCAGGACCAAAAGCTAGATCGTGGTAGTTTTGATCTTGGTCCAGGGGTCGACCACTCGCCGATTGACCGCTTCAAGAAGTCAACTGACTTGAACTGACTTCAGCTAACTTCACCTTCTTCTTCGAGTGAAATCAGCTTCAACTGAGTTCAACTGGCTTCAAGGGTACAAGAAGTACCTTGAATTTGACTGAATTCGTGTGATTTCAAGTGACTAAAACTTATACCTAGAGTTCAAATTCTACTGAGTCCGCATGACTTTAACTGACTTTAAGTGACTCCAGGTGATTTAAATTTACTCAAAGTCACTTGAATTTGACTGACTTCACCTGACTTCAAGTGACTTGAAGGGACCCAAACCTTTACCTATAGAGTCACTCAAATTTGACTGAGTTCACATGACTTTAGCTGACTTCAAGTGACTCCAGGGTGACTAGAATTAACTCAATCCACTTGAATGTAACTGACTTCACCTGACTCAAACTGACTGCAGTTGACTTCAAGTGACTTCAAGTAACATAAACTTATACTCATAGTCACTCAAATATCACTGAGTTCACATATGACTGTGACTGACTTCAAGGGATTCCAAGTGTCTTCAAGGAATTTCAAGTGCAAAAAACTTGAATATGTATTCAGTTAAATGCAATTATACATAATTGTCATTTTTAGAGTGATACTTCTTTACTTGTCTCAGTCTTGGTCTTGGTCTCGATAGTCTCGCAATTTCTCCAAGTCCAAGACCGATTATGCTCATCACTATTTTTTTTTCCTTTTTTTTTCACCTGATTCGATTCAGTGCGGGCGAGTCGGTATAAATTCGGTGAAAACTTTCAAGCGAACCGCACGGGATCGAACTGAAGTCGTATCAAGTGATTCGAAATGTGATTGAAATTCTTTCTCGTAATTCTCGGACCGACGGCTCCGTGTTACGAGGGATTTTCGATTTACTAAGGTCTAACCGTTTCGGGTCGGTAGTGTGTCTAATCGAATCGCATTTTTTCGGCATTCCTTATCTACAGCTCTTCCTCCGAAATCTATGATACAAAAGGTGTTTAAATTCCTCAGGCAATCAAACTTTCTTCTCATCCTCCTCGAAATTCCTAACCGTAGGCACACTTCTTTTTCTCTGATTAGAAAACAAATGAATAAATTATCGACCACGCCGAAGACAATCAGAATTCAAATTTATTCCTCGCGGTGACTTTTCTTCACTTTTCTTTGAGCAGGGGTTCGAAACGTTCCGTTCCATTGTCCGTCGAAAGTTTTCGAGACAGGTGACACGGCTCGGGTTTGTTATATAGTCTGGACCCTTTTCGTTTTTAATCCGGTTCTCGTCTTCGTCACCACCAAGGACACGAAGGGCTCGTCTATCAGAATGAAAGAACCCGCTTGATATAAAGGGGACAAAAAGGTGGAGACAGACTCTTTAGCTCTATACATCAACGACGTGCCAGAAGTCCAGCTGGTCTACAAGCTTCTCTGATGTCTAAGCCAGGACTTTTTTTTTCCTTTTCCTTTTCTTTCATGTGAATTTCAGTCATTCGAGATGCGATTCAACGTTATTCATTCTTCTTCTTCTTCCTTTTTTTCGGTTTGCTTATCATTGTTCATTTTTCAGGTGAATTTGTTTTATTTCATTGGTAATATAACTTCCATGAGGTGTCTCGTTATAAAATGTTTGTTGAAATATTTTTAATTATACGAAAGAGTTTCGACATTTTCATTCACACTACGCCTTCGTCACGTTGGTATCGTATTACGTACGTTCGCCACCCAGAGTATGAAATAACACGACAGATTTTTTTTTTTCAAAGGAACAAAAAAAACAACAGAAAAAAAGTACAAAACTCGATTTATTTAGCGAGTATCTAATTATTTCCCCTTTCTTATACTGCCGGCGAATCATAATTGGATACTTTGATGTATTTACTTGACAGAAAAATAATTAGGAAATTTTCATGACTTTCTTTCACTAAAACCATAACTGGAGTACATTTTTACGTAGTGACGTCACCTAAGCTGATGTTGAGGTACGTCTAGAGAAATTCAATGTCTGTCATTCATTTTTATAACGAAAAAGAAAAACTCGACACAATCTTTCAAAATTAATCAACATTATATAGTAAATATCGTTGGAAAATTTTATACAGAACAAATTCTAGACTTTTTGAGACACGATTTTTTCCCAATTTCTGTGATATTGGGATCGAAATTTTTGGGGTAAAAAATAAATTGATTTTTACGCATTATCAATTGTCAATTTTATAAAATCCTGAAAGATTCCCGTGTTTTTTTTTCTTTTTTTTCAATACGGCGAAAATAGCATGACTGAAATTTCCTATTTGGTAAAAATCTTGAACAAATTTTTTTTTTTTTTTTTCAAATCTTAATATCATCTTTATGACTATAAGCTGATCAAAAAGCAGATCACTATGAAAACGAAAGGAATCGAATTTTGAAAAAGACGAACAAAAAACCGAATAAACAAATTTTTCATGAAAATCTGAAGGAGAAAAAAAATTGAGAGAAGAGAAAAACAAAATTTGGGAGAAAAAAAAGGCTTCAGAAATTTTGCACTAGGTAATAAAAAGTTTTTTGACGATTTTAACGAGGATTGATTTCACATGAAATACCTATTCGTCAATGTTATAATAATCCTGCCTCAGATCAATAATTTTCCTGTCTCCGCTATATATATCGGAACTGAAACGGAAATAAATTCACCTTCACATCTCTCTGATAATATTTCCAGGGAGGGTAGGGGTATGGTAGGTATAGCCGCATGGTATCCGCAGAGTCTATTTATTATCACCCCCTCCCCCCCCCCCGTCTTTATCTCCGTTCGTTACACCCCGTCCCGACAGCTGTATCTCTTTTAATTTTCTACCGGGTATATATATAATATAAAATTTTTAATTAGAGTAATTTTGATGTTTACGATGCTGGGTGGTACTGTATAACGTGAAACGTCCGTTATGATACTACCTCGAGTTAGTGACCCCCCACACACGTAGACACATAGACGGGGAGCTGGGAAAATTGCGTGGAAAACTTTCTCGCAGTCTACTTTTTTTTTTAATACATATATCCGCTCCTCTACGAACGTTGAAATTATATATTATATTATTTTTATTTTTTAAAAAGCTCACTTTCTCTCTTTATTCTATATATCCACCCGCTGGGACTTTGTGAAAGTTCTACTCTACCAGCCTAAGTGAAAAAGTTTTCAAATTTTTTTTCTTTTTATCAACTGGACTCACTCTTTTCGGTATTCTAGCGGTAAAAGATACCGTCTGTAGACCCCGTGGGTCTTTATATTGACCAAGGGCGCGGTTTCACACTGCAGGTATAACAAACAGCGGAGGGACTTTAATTTAATATTTTTTTGTTCCATACAAAAAAAAAAAACTATTAGTTCAGTCGTATTAGCAAATATTGAAAAAGGTACTCGAATTAAGTTTTTTCAACATATCTCGATAACCATTGATACTATCGTCACGAAGGTGATTATAAAAAATGAAGTTCATCAAAATCTCTACAAAAAAGGTTCAACACATTTTTTTCACATCTTCAATATTTCTTGCGCAATACATGGCCGAAAGTATCGATATTTATACCGAAACTTGTGAGAATTTATTATACGTATTCACTGGTGTATTAGAGAAAAACTATCGAAGATACGAGAAAAATGTATCGAACCTTTATTGTAGAGAATTTAGTAAGCTTCATTTTTGATAATTACCTCCGTGACGATAGGATCAACAGTTGTCGAGATATGATGAAAATACTGAATTCGAGCACCTTTGATTCAAGATGTCGGATCGAGCCGTCCGGTCAGAGGTCTACCAATTTATACGTCTTTACTCATTAATTGTTTTACTCGCTTTTTTCGGATCTAATTTGACTGGACTATATCGATTTTCACCCCACCAGACGCTTTCCTGCTCACTTTCCTGCTCACTAATAAGAGAGGACAAAAAAATAGAGCGACCTAAAACCTAGCCGGCAAACTCATAAAGAAGTGCTTTTTTTCTTTGCTTTCTCTACTGCAGAACAAGTTTAATCACACTTGATTCAAAATTAATGGACCAGGCTCGAGAGAGACGGAGACGGAAACGGAGACGGAGGTAAAGGAGAAAAAATCCCCTTGATTAGCCCATAAATAATTAATTCGTCGAGTTCTGGGTCCGCGACTATAGACGACCTTTATGCTACTCGATGTAAGAAGCACGTGTATAGAGGCAATTAAGCTACTATAGAACTGCGCGTCGACTAAGTAAAAAAAAAAAAAAATAGTCGGGTTTGTCGTTTAATTTCAAATATTGATAAGCGAATCGAGGAACGTTGGAAGCGAGTTTTATTATTTGCAATATATATAATATTGAAATAATATATTAACCTGGGCAAATTTACTCTCAACGTGCAGAAAATCTTTCAAACTGTTACTAGCGGTACTCTGTACATATACTCGCGTATGAACCCCTATCCAGTATACTTATATACACAGTTTATTTTAGTTCGTGGTCTCTCGAGTTACAAATTCCACAGAGATACGTAAGTGTACGGTATGGGATGCAATTTATTCAGTAGGAAAAGAAAATGACAGAATAAACAACAAAAAAAAAGGAGTCAGAAAAACGTCACATCGAAATGAAAAATTCAAGGGCTAATTCACTCAAGAAATACCCCAGTGCATACACACTGTACAGGAATTGATTAAAAATCTCTAGAAATCAGGCGAATACTTAGCAACGTCGCAAAATCGCTAAAAATCCTCTGATATCGCTGAAAAAAAATTGTTTCAAATCACCGGTGATAAAGGAAAATAGCTGTACACGAAACATCGTGAAAAATTGAAGCTAATCGTAAAAGAAAATGTGAAACAGGCTTCAGACTAAATTTTTTTGACATTTTGTTTCTGAATTGAATTCAAACCTCGTAGAATTGTCAAAGACTCGTCAAAAAGCAGAATGTCAGAAAATTCGTTACGATTGATTGATTACGCTCCTAATTCAATCGGAAAATATTGAAAACTGAATTGAAAGAGTTTTTCGATTTTACAGAGAAAAAAACTGTAAAAAATTAATAACTCGAACAATTTTTATTATTTTTAGTTGAAATTTGGTGTGTGCGTTGAGTATACGAAAACGCACCGAGAAAAAATCGTACAACTGTCTGGGATCAACACTTCCCATTGTAAGTTCCTTTGTTGATATTAAAACTTGAATAATGATCGAAAACTGAGCGAATTAAAATCCTTATGCGATATAAAGTGATAATATAAGTTTGTTTCGAATGATACAATCGATACAAAGGTCACAGGTTATCTATTCTTCGTATCCTCCAAGGAGAGAAAGAGGATGGATAATGTGATGGGATATGGGACGCGGGTTATGTAATTGAAAAAGTTTTTCACTTTTTTATTCAAACGTTATTCATGCCAGGTGGCGATGGCTCGTGGCTACTCTCTGGTCTCGTATCGTAAAAGCGTATAGAAATAGTTAATAAAGAACGTTTCCACTCCGCGTAGCGGACTTCGTGGTCTAATAGGAAATAATGTCTTTCCTATCTCTAATGAATTTCAAAGAATTTTATCAAGCTGCATGTATAAGTAAAAAAAAAAATGAAAGAATTAAAAAGAAGCTAAAAGTAGAATGGAAGAGAGAAAAAGAAGAAAAAAAAATCAACCGTCTGAATACACATTTCTTATAATCATGAATGAACGGGTTAATTTAATCAAAACTTGTACAACGAACGAAGCAGAATTTTTCTTTTTTTTTTTTTGTTCTTGTTATTTCTGTATATACCGCAAACATTTTTTTGCTATAAAGTACTTTGCCAAAAAGTTAACGCGGTTATGCGAAGCTAAATTGTAAGAATAAAAAGGCGTAAAAAGAAAAAGAAAAAGAATAATTTCTGAATACTACCAACCGACCATAACACGAAAGCCTGCGCGCGTATCTCGTAAAAAAGAGTTTCCGGAGCAATCTGCATGCGTAACTTTTGGGCTCGCGACCAAATTTACATTCCTATATATATATTACCGTGAATTTTACACGCACTATAATATCACGACTCAGGCGCATCTGTTATTACACTATAATCTCTAAATTATTTCGAGTCATCTCCCGATTACTGGACACGATTTTCAGTCCTAAGAATTGAGGTGTTGCACTTTTTTTTTTATTTCATGTATTAGTAGTTTGCAAAAAAATAATTAGATCATATTTTTTCTTTTCTCAATTGAAACAAAATTCAAGGAAATACAACGGATCGAAAATTGACTACGTTGTGACGTCACCCATGATAAGGTATATCTGTGTATAGCAAAAACGCTGGAATTTAATTGTAACTGGCCTGTAACTTTTTTGATCATCATTTTTAACGAAAAATAAAAAACAGGACCTAATTGTTTCGAGCTACTCGATGATGCAAAATCCCAATTGTGAAAGAAACTTCACTCTTTGAAGTCCACGAACTGTTCAACTGTCACGATTATTCGTAATCTATAGTGGAGTGAATAGTCTCGCTTCGAAAATTTTTTATAGTATATCCTCGTTAAGAATATGAACAGATGTTATTAGAGTTCAATTGGATCAGTTCCAAACACTTATTCGGGTGACTAAAAATAAAACTAGTAAAAAAAAAATAATATTGAACGTATCGTTATATCGTTTAAATACAATATATAATTGTCGATTCAAAGTTTGAATCGGTGTCTCTTTCGCGCCACGCTGTGACGTCACTATTCGGTACGACGAACCCGCCATCTACCGTCATCTGTAGGAACCCCCTCCTCACTAAACACTCCGTATCGACTATAGTTCTCGCATTCAATTTGAAGATATGATAGAAATAATTCAAATATGACGATAAAATAATGAATTCGGACGTCACGACGAATCAGAAAGTGTTTCTTCACAGGAGAATCGCGTTTTACCAACATTGATTTGAAGTGTTGAAAAATTAATTAAATTCAATTTTAAGCTAAAAACTGGATAATTTCTTTTTACGGAAAATAATATAAAAGAAATGTGGTGATAAAATTTTCAAGTCCTAAAGTGAATTCGGTGATGATCATCGTAGTATGACTTTTTCGTTACTGAATGTAGTGTAGGCGGATCAGAGCGTGGTCTGTGGATGTTTTTGCGGCACGCGACTGATCGGGAAGTCGTTAGGTGGGATATTTATCTTGAATAAAAAAGAGAGGCGGAAAGAGACAGAAAGAGAGAGAAAGAAATACGGTAAGAAGCGCGCCACGACGCACGCCCACGCCTGCAGTTGCAGTAAGAGGGCCGGTTCAGGACCCCGATAAACTCTGAGATACAGCACGTGGGCAAAGCCATATAAATTATACAGGAATTGAAAAATATTTTACAAGTTTGTGTGTATACCTACTACGGAGGTAACAAGCTCTCCGGTATTATTCTTCGATAATTTTATTTAAACTTCATCTCGAGAGACTCGAGAAACTAGAGACCCAGACTGAATCTCTTGCGACTATACATGAATCAGAATCAGACTCGTTCAGACAACGGAAGAGAATTGGATAACAATTTTTAACCAACAACTTTTACGACAATTGTTATCGGCAATGCGAAAGTTTGTTATCCACTAGATATTGTCGATGTATCGATTTTGTAATCATCTAAATTCACTATAACTCGCATCCAATCACTCCTACGAGAAAAATGATCGGGACTTACTTTGAAGCTTTTGAAATTCCCAACAAAAATTGTTACTACAATTTTTCGCTTAGGATCAACCGTTGAAAGGATACAGGCTGTCAAGTCAGAGCTTTGTAACTTGAACTGGCAGTAATTCTAGTTTTGATAATTTTCATTAATATGAATATATCTCGTTTACAGTTGCTCCTACGTGAAAAGTGATCTGAACTTACTTTGAAGCTTTTTCAATTCCCTACAAAAATTGTTACCGACACTTTTCGCGTAGGATCAACCGTTGGAAAGATACAGGCCGTCAAGTCAGGGCCTTGTAATTTGAATTGGCAGAAATAGTAGTTTTCATCATTCTTACTAATGTGAGTATATCTCGTTTCCAGTTGCTCCTACGTGAAAAG
>JAFFZH010015022.1:0-56983 GCA_018420115.1 Euura saliciscinereae | reverse complement strand
TTACTAATGTGAGTATATCTCGTTTCCAGTTGGTCCTACGTGAAAAGTCATGAAAACTCACTTTGAAGTTTTTTCAATTCTCTACAAAAATGTCCCAGTCAATTTTCCTCGTATGATGGACCGTCTCGAATATATAGAAGCTCAAAGTCAGATCCTCGAGGGGTTGATGAGTGATCGACTAAATAAATGAAATTTGTTCCATTTCATTTTACGAATTTCAAATATTACAAGAAGAAGCTTTGAATAGTGTGAAAGCACGATGGTCGAGAACAATTTCCAAAGACTTTAGATTCCAACATCATTTCGAGCTTTTATTCAGTGCTCCAAAATGTTCTCAAAGGTTCAAACATCGTTCCAAATTTGTCAATAATAGTTTTTCCACTTGCATGTTGTTACTATAGGATATAAAACTCGGATAGAATATCTACTTAATTATAAACCTGTGGGTATAAAAGAGGTCGTGGTACAACAGTTGGTTCATACGATGTATAAATAGTACTTGTGTTAGTTGGAGAATGACTCACTTTGTCCGCGGTTATCCTTTGAGCTCTCAAACGGGCTTGAAACTCATCGCCAAGATCACATCACCACAGATTAACAAAAAAAGAAAAAAAGATACTAATCTTTCAACTAAATGAAATAAAAAATCTACCAAATGAAAACAATTTTACAAAAAAAATAAAAAATTAATAAATTAATCAAAATTCAAATTCACAGAATTTAAATGACCGTCAATTATCCACAGCGATGCACAATCAGATTTGTTCAATTTTATAATCATTAACTAATGTTCACACTCGCCTCAGATCCATTCGAAATTCGAATTTTTTTCAAAATGATCACTTTTCACGAGGAACTTTGAACATTAATTTAAAACGAAACCAAAAATTGCCCGATGTTAATTATAACTTTATTGCAAGTAGGAAAAAAATCTCGATCTCGGTTTCACGTTTCACACGACGAGCGTATCTATACGGTAAGGGCGTCGCGACGTCCGATGCTCAAAGCTCGAGAGACGACGCGAGACTATTATACGTTCCAGAGTTTCCCCGCGAAGCTCTACGCGAGCCCTCGACGTCCGTTTGGAAGTCTCGCGGCTCACGGTTCGCGCATGCTTCTGATGTTATTGGCACAGAGATTCTCATGTTGTAGGAGATATAGCCTCGTCCTGGTCCTGGTCCTGGTCCTGGTCCCGGTCGTTCTCGAGAAACCCCCGACCGACAAAAAGCTCTACTACAATTAGTCGATTATTACCCCTAGACGCAATTAAGGGGCAGAGGTGCGTATATATCGTACAAACAAGGGAGCAACAGGAAAACGCCCAAAAGACAATCCCAATTTGATCATCATCTTTTCTTTTTTCCCTCTTCGGTTCTTATTTTTTTATTCTCGTTTCTTTCATTCCTCCCAATTACCTCTCGCTCGTTCATTCTCCTCTCCTCGACCTTTTTTCGATGGACGAGGATATTGGATGGAACGAAGTTCTCAATTTTTATTCAACAGATGTTAGATTATATACCGCGTGTCTAGTGGTATAAGGTCGTATCCACCAAAAAGTTGATTTTGGTGGTAAAAGGTCGTATATTTTTTGTCCTTTGCCATTCGCTATTCGCATATGAAAATTAGCCGAAAGAAAAAATAAAGGTGAAAGGTCGTAAGTACTGGCACTTACATCCTTTCATTTCTAGATTAGAAAAAAAAATCGTGTTCACTAATGATGTATGGTCGTATCCACCATTTTCATTTATATTATATAATTTTTTTTACAAATCCTTTAAAAACCTCTGAAACACATAGATAAATTAAATTTCGGACAAAATTCCAGAATTTTTATTTTCTAACAAAAAAATTTGACAAGGTAAATTTAAGGTCGTATCCGACATTTCTTTTTTTTTTAATAAAAATTTTAGAATTTCGCCCGAAATTCAATTTATCTATGCGTTTCAGAGGTTTTTAGGGGTTTTGTAAAAAAATGATATCATGAAAAAAAAATGTTCTATGCGACTTTATATCGTTAGTGAACACGATTTTTTTCTTAACTCAAGTGGAAATAAAAGGACGTAACCGCCCGTACCTACGACCTTTCACCGTTAGTCGATCAATTTCGCAATTTCATGTTTCTGAACGTATTTTCACATTTTTAGCGGAAATACGGAGAAAAAAAAATTGATACGCCCTTTTACCTTTATAATTATTTAATCACAACAGGAAATGAATTGTTACCGATGTACGAAATACTTGGATTAACCAAGGATCAATTATAAACTAGGGCTGTTCGATTAATCGATTATTCGACTTATTTTTTTGTTCGTCTAATTAATCGATGAATTGACAATTAAGATTGATACAAAAATCAATAAATCAATTATTCGACGTTCCGGAATGGCTGAAAAATCGATTCATCGATTAATCAACATCAAAAAACTGATTTATCTACATTGAATAACATTTTAAATCGGCTAAAAAATCGGTAAATCAATTAATTGAGGTTCAAAGTTGGCTGGAAAGTCAATTATTCGGTTGTTCGAAATTTTTGATAATTAAAAAACCCTTTAATTTTTATTCAGAATTTGATTTAATCAGTTGAAAAATCGTTTTCACATTGGTTGAAAAATCAATAAATGTTTCGTAATGGTAAAATGATTAATCGATTATTTTTGAATCGAAGATAGCGAATAATCGATTAATCCCAGATCCCTGAGATCAAAACAGTCTTCTGGATCTCTCGATAGGTAAGAAATTGTTATTCTTAATATTGGGATCGAAACTAGGGGCTCAGCTTCGACCAACTGATAGCCTAAATCGAGCCGCCATCTTCGTTGTAAAAAAGAAAAAAAACAGGTTTAGCGATATAATGATTAAATTATGATATTTTCTCACAAGAAAATAAGTCACTGTGATAATGCAATATTGATAAAACGCGAAACAATGTCAGAGTGCAAAATATTCTTTCCCAAAATAGAATTAATTTTTCACCAAACGCGTAAAAAAAATTTGCAAAAATGATGAAAGATACGTTTAACTTCGTTAATTTCGTTTACTGCAGGGTATAATATATAGCGTTACATGTATATATAGCGTGTGTTGAATATGAAAAAGTTTGATTTTTTTTCATCCCCATCGGTATAGTAACAGACCGGGTTTGTTTTATCGCTCGCAGCGCAGAAATTTTGCACCGGTTTGGCGTACGCGGACATTTCGGATTCCCAAACGATACGGGACAGCAGACGTACAAAAAGTGGGCAAGAAATGCAATTTATGGAACAAGCGGTATCAGCCCTCCGGGCAGCTGGGTATGTAGGCGCCTGCCAACCGCAGAGGGGAGTTAATTGTTAATTACGATCAGAGGTCGGTGGCGATTCCCGTGTTTCTTCTCTCTGCACAGTCCATAGACAAGACTAGAAGTCCCCATTCGTCGGGGCCGCGGTACCTACCGTCCACCATATTTTTCTAAACGATTTTTATACCCCCGCTACAGCATATAACCTATGTCTGTTGCAATTCCTCTGAAGAATGCTTCGTAATTCCCGATATTGCACCGTGCAAAAAAAAAAGAGAAAGGAAAAAAAGGAATCACCTTGTTCCTCCTGTAAAGAAACAAAAGAGGTTCGCGATGCAGGACGCGAAGGGGGAGGAAAGGGGGGAAGAAAAGCTCCAGAGTAAAATTCACGGGGATGGTCAACGCGCAGCGGGTTACAAAATTGAACCGACTTTTGTGACGAGGGTCAACCTTGTGGGAAAAGGGTTGCTAAACTTTCGGGAAACTTTTTTCATACAACGATATCGCTCTTCAATTTTTTTTTCTTTTTTTTTTCTTTATTCGATTAAAAGATTCTCGATAACCACAGAATGTGATTTATTTGATAAACCAGTCCAACCACCGTTTCCATCAATTTTGAGTTTCTTCGGTATTTCAGGAAACAATTATATTGATAATTTTTGTGGCTCGTCAACTTTTTGGGTATCTCATAAAATCAGGATCAAGATTTTTCCGGAAATTATGAATTTTATACAGGCGACTTTTCATCATTTCCTGGTTTATTGGGATTTGATTCTTAATTAATATTCGATTATTCAAATAGTAATATGCGAGTATATGTATAATTTTTTTGGAGGCATAAGTTTGCCTTTGTTTTCTCGTTTTTCGATCGCTTCATGTTTCTAATTAACTAGTAACAAAATTGACTCTAAATTATAAGAGAAGAAATGCTATTCTAGATTCTTTCGGATAAATAATATCTTCACAAGTTAAAAGATTCTCTGAATGACAATAAAAATTCCTTAAGAACCCCAGGATCCTCGCGCGATAAGAAACGTAAAATTCATTGAGAAATATTCAAGGACTTTCAGGTTTTTTCAGGACTTAGACACTCTGACTTTGGAATTTCGATATTGAGGACGCGAAAAAAGTCATCCGTTCAATATTCATCGATTCTCCAAATTCTGCGAAAAAAAAATCCAGTTATACATAACAAAAAAATCTGTCATGATTTATTGTTTGGGATTGTATAAACTGAGTGTACATTTCAAATTCCATCCAAGAATATTCAGAATTCTAAGAGAACCTTTTCGATTTCACAATTGAAAACTGTAAAAATTGGTAACTGATACAATTTTTAACATTTTTAGCTAAAATTTGATTTTTACGGCACAGGCATTACAAAGTCACTTTCTGACGCCTGTTTTCGTTCCGGCAAGTGGCACTTTATACCGCTAAGTTCAAAGTTGCGGTATAAAGTCTTTATTCCGCAACTTTGATGCGCAGTTCGAAGTGCGCACGTCAAAGTTGCGGAATAAAGTTTTTATACCGCAGGTTACCCTCTCTCTATACGCAGTTCGTGCGGAACTCAACTGGCGTCCAAGTGACTATTAATGCCTTTTCCGTAAAAAATATTGTATGGGGCGCGCGCAGAAAGTAACTGTTCAGCAAGGTTATGTTTTTAGTACTCGCCGTTGCTTTACAAGGCTCGCCTTCGGCTCGCCAGGTAAAATCAACGGCTCGTACGAAAAACATAACCTTGCCGAATAAACAGTTACTTTCGGCGCATGCCACATAAATAGCTATTAAAAAAAATCTTCATAGAAAAAATCTACTATCATTTAGCCTGAATGAATATTTTATCTGCAGACATTTTAGCCTGCAGATTTGTGACCAAGGGACGAATGGATTTGGGGCTGACAGCTGTTACGGAGTTGGAATATGGCTACGTAGTTTTTCGGTTTGTAATATTGTAGATTCTAAACCGATCAACAGCCTCGATGAGCCAGTTCGGCATAAAGTTATTCTAGTTCGTCGCCTAGCTTCGGGGACGCCTTCCTTCACCCCGGTTAAACGGATCAACCCGGTTAAAATCGAATCTCTTCGAGTTTATGCAAAATTATGAAAACAAAGTTAAAATCATATTCAAAACAAAAAGGGGGATAGGTATAGTCCTCAGATTCTCCCACCCCCACCCCACCCGACACGAGACTCGTTACTTATTCAAATTTCACCACGTTTATCTCCATACACGTGACGTAATTAGATCTGTCAAGCTGATTCTTTCTATTCAATTTTCTCACAATTATTCAGACGGTTTTCTTTCTATCGATGTTCTCCGTAGATTCGAGGATTCTCCAGGGACTCAATCGGAGATCGTATATTTTTTTTTGTCCTTTTTATGGGTGGGTTTTTTTCGGTGTAAAAGTGCAAAGTGCGTCGAGTCGTAAAGGAGCACGTAACCATCCCTCGGCATCCTTATCCGTGCGAATCCATTCCCAAGAGTAGGCTTTATGTACTTTGAGAAAGCCAGTTTTACTTACGAAGCGCGAGAAAAATCGAGGAGTTAAAATTTGAATTTTCTTTTTTCATCCTGTGGAAAAAAAACACTTTTCCTTCTATTCGACGCGGTCAGTTCTAAGCTTTATAAAAACTAGTGATCGTGGATCTCGCGTGGGTAAATTCTCCGGAGAGCCGAAGGGATTTTCTTGGGGAAAAAAAAGGGATCACATGCACGATCACGGAGATAAATCTGGGCATTTTTAAATCGAACCCCTCCTCTTCTACTCCGGCTTCGCAGAGAGCGGGGGTAGGAGTAAATCGCAAAAACTTCAACGACATTCTATTCAGTATCGAACAAAAGTCCGAGGGGATAAACGAGCCTCAGACTCAGCCTCAGCCTTTTCAACCTTTTCCCAGAACTTCTGGTAAAACCAATGATATTTTTCTACCTTTTCATATCCCGTGGGGGGTGTGGGTACATCGTATATTCCAGGCTTGATAAGGTATAGATAAGGAAAAACAGGATCTGGGAAACAAAGGAGAAATGAGAGAAAGAAAACGCGAGATCATGTAACATCAAATAGGATAAAGAGTTAGGTATAGGTATGTGTCTCGTTTACCTCGAAGAAAAAATCGACGAAGGGATCTGACCGGTAGGGTGTCTAGTGTAATTCGAATATCAAATTCCCTGACATTTTCTGGTTTTCCACTTGATAATTTCAATTTTTTTATGAATTTTTTAACCTAATTCACTCATGCAAAACAATTTTTAAAAATCGTTAATTATTTTTGTAATTTTATTTTACATGAACTCAGTTACCAAATGTTAATTAATTATTGCGTTTTCGATTAACGATTATTCGGGGATTGTTAAATTTTGAAAATTCACCATTTTCAATTCAAAGTAAGATATTTTTTGCTCTAATTTTTCAATAGGTATAACGACGTGTTCGTATGGCAATTGAAATGGCAAAATTTTCAAATTTGATGAATTTCCAAACATTCCAATTCAAAGAAACTAAGGTAAGTTTGGCAGCGCAAGATTTTAGATATTTTCGAAAATTATACAAGCTGTAGATGAAAAGTTGGAAGATTCCAGGATATGAGCCCGAATTTCTTGATAATTCCCAGTTTTCCACATTTCCCTGACAGAGAGACACCCTGATCGGAAAATCGTTTATCGAAATATACATAATAGAGCGTCGATTATACAAACTAATTGGAGGTGTGGACATTTCCCAAAAAATTGGCATACACCAAACTTCGTGGGATTTCAAAGGATTTTCTAAGAATTCATCGGACTTCTTAGGTCTTCAGGAGCTTCAAAGACTTGAGGGACTTCATTATAAACTCCACGAGACTTCAAGAGATTCAATGAATTTGAAAGAATTCCGGAAGACCTAATAAAACATTATAATGGGTCTTCTTGTGACTTTATTTTTTTGTTTTTTCAGTTTTTATCCTAAATACCCCCAATCTTCAAGGCCTGATTCCCACGACAGTGATTTCGCCTTGATACGAAGACGGGAAAAAATCGAGGCCCGAGGTGTAATCACCGATCGAAAAAAGTTAGAAGGAACGAGCCACTAGGGGTTGTTGTATTATCCTCGATAAAATTGTTCGGTTTGCTTCGTTATATTCCATCAGTTTAAAAAAGGAACAACAAAAAGTTCGCTAGATTACTTCTCGTAATAAAGACACACCCCATTAAGTTTCCGAAGAACGAAGGGTTCTCCAAATCTGCTGAGCTCCGGCGAGCTTCTAAAAATGTGCTACACATAGCGTCATACCTGTTAATGTAGAAAAAAAGGAGCCTAAAATCCCGAAAAAAAAAATATACGTTGAGCAGAAGGTGAAGGACGCAGAGAGTAGCGCGTTAAGAGCAAAAAGTTTTCTTCACATTTCGCAGGAATTCACTCTGAGCTTTTCCTAAACAATTGGCTTCCTTCCTTCCCGTGGAACCCTCAACATTTTTGCGAAGTATACCGGAGCCGAGGGGGTCGGGAAAATAACGTATAAAGAGAACCGGGTCTTGAGCTTTTTACTCTTGAAGATGGTCTGGGTCTACCCCCGTCTTTGGGTAGGTACGTCCTCGACCTCCTCCGCAGGGTTTTATTTAAATTCAATATCCCTCGGTTATGAAATGTTTAAAATAGACGCACATCTCTCTTTCTCTCTACGTGTGTATGTGTGTGTATGGAGCTATTTGATATTAAAGAAACCGGGGGAGGTTTTATAAGCGACGAGTATTAAAAAACCCCTCATTGTTTGGCCCCGCAGGTACTTGGAGAGGCTTATTACGGCTGAGCTTTCACCGGAAACACCAGAAAGAAGAGTCGAGTGTCTCGAGTGTTTCCAAGTTTCTTTCGCTACCGTCTCTGCGCCCTTATTACACTAATACTTATTCTTACAATTCACGATACACAGACACACACACGGACACTATTTTAAGGGGGTTTCAAGTCTCGAGCTACCGAAAACACTGACACGGTTTTCAAACTGGCACCAAGTTGAAGGACATCCATGGTCACCGATTTTAGCTTCAATTTGACGAGAACAAGAAACCCCCTTAAGGATATAGAAATATTTCTACTTCCCTCCCCCCAGCCCCCTTAATTGTTCTTCCGGCAAAACGTCGACGGAATTCTAGGGGTCTTCGAGGTCCTCTTGGCTGGACGAACTACCCGGTACCAGAGAGAACAATGCTTACCCCACGAACAATGGGGATGAAGTAAATGAGAAAAAAGAATGAAAATTAACCAAAGACCCTAGCGTAGACAGCCGCAAGCGTCATAATTCTACTTTTCGAAGAGCTTGCGGTGTTGGGACCCCCGGTATCCTAAGGGGATTTTAAAAACACCCTGGAATTTGAGAGAATATAAATTCACCAAGTGCCTGACATTTTTGAGGCCTTCAAACGCTGTAGTCTGTAAAAACCTCGACAATTCGATCAATCTTTTTAATCGAGTCTCTTGAATCGAAAAAAGTCAGGTGGGTAATTTCGTGTCAAGTGATCGAGACTTTTTGCGGCAGTTATTTAGAATCTCGACGTCCATCTTTGAAATAGTAGTTTTTGGTACAAAAAAAAAAGAAATATACATATCTGCAAGAGCTTTTTTCAAAAATTGAAACTGCCAATATTCTTTGAAAGTTATTCAAACGGTTTCATTGTCAATCATTCAATTCAATGTGATTATCGCTCATTGTGAACTTTTAATGTGTGCACGTTGCTGAATTTTATAAGTACCAAAGTAGTCTCCAAAAAGTATTGCTCAATATAAAAGGCAAACTCATAAAAAAATAGGCATTTGTGATCGTAAGAAGAAGAACAAGAACGGCTTCTTGTCCCGATCTGACGTGAAATTCAGAGAGCACCTATACACCCTGTCAAATTCATGAAAATGTTCGAATACCTGTCAAACCATGTATTCCGTGTGGCTACAGATGCTACACACAGGTATACACAGCTGCGCCTGGATGTAGGCAGACGTATCCGTAGGGTGAAATCCGTCATCTCAAGAGACTCTGGATTTGAGCCTGATTTTCGTCAAATCGGTTTAATCAATTTGCTGTGCATGGATCAAAGGCAGCCCAAAACCGTTCTCCATGACCGTACCTCCAGAATCAATCAAAGAAAATCTCGATCCTTAAAAACTCCCTTAAAAACTTTTGGAGTACCATTTACTTCCATTTGACAGCAAATTCACGAAAACTAGTTTTTTTTAGATGTTATACACTTCGATTCTGGGGATGCGAATTATGCGTTTTTGAAATTATTTCCAAAAATGTTGATATTCCCTTCATCCCTTCGGAATATCTGTTTCAATTTCCCGTCACTTTTCAAAATCATGTAGAATAAAAAAAAAAAAGCAGAAAACGAAGCCTAAAATAAAAAAGGAGAGAAAACTATCATCTTTTCCGGTCTTGCATTAGTTCAAAAAGTTATATAGTAGCTCAAAAAGAATCTTTTTGAACGTTTGCCAAGTCCTAATTTTCATTGAGCAATAAAACTAGCATGGGATATATTGATATAGAATATTTTTTCGAATATATATTTCATCTCTCTTTTTTTTTTGTATTGCGCTTCTCTTCATCTTCTTTCTCGTTGATACTATCGCTCTCTATGCGGTGGAATGTTAGCTTTACTTTTGCTCAAACCCGCACCGAACCGCATATTATCTACTATCTTCGTAGACATCTGGGCATTAATTAATCCAATGAATACACGACTACGAGGACTACGAGAACGAGGGTTTCAAGAGTCAGCGAATGGAAACCTCGCACAACGGATCTCCCCCTCCCCCTCGCCCCGTCCGAATCCCTGGTCGACGATTGCTGGATGATGAAATAATTCCTGCCAATTTCCAGCACTCAATAAAATAAACGAGACTCGTTTCCATCCCTTCAAACCATCTCTTCACTATAAACTCGTCTTTCAGTAGCAAAAGATTCGAACGAGTCAGACCCAGAATGTATCATTCAAACGAAATTCTAAGTAGCCTAAGAATAAAAACTAGCGAATAAATACTGAACATCGTTAAATTGACTTTAATACGATATATTGTCGATTCAAAGTTCGCGCCACGCTATGACGTCACTATTCAATACGACAAGCCCGCCATCTAGCGTCGTTAGTGGGAACCCTGCACTCCTCACTTTCCACCCAGCACAGAACCAAAAGTTGTCTAAGAATCTTCCTATGGATGACAAATGTCTCACTTTTTGTTGAGGACGTCTTACATTTGACGAATTTCAGACTGCAACTTTTACTTACTTTTCACTTTCTATTGATGAAGATACGTTAGGTTATCCAAATATGGCGGTGAAATCGTGAATTATGACGTCACGGTCGATCGTCGAAGCGTTTCTAATCGGGTGATTCGCGTTTCAATAACTTTTAACAAATTTTATTACGAAAATTGAAGTGTTCTAATGCTGCTGACCAGTTGAAATGAAATTTTGGATGAAGTTTGTCTATTGATAACGTATTTTTATTTTTATTTTTTTCTCACTTGTCGTCGAGATCAGAGAAAGAGAGAGAGATAGAAAAAAAAAGTATGAAATATGAAGAATTAGTTGTTTCGAGAAGTGGGTACCCTACGTGCCCGCAGCGTGAAGTAGATGGAGAAGAGAGAAGTTGGTCGAGAGTTTTGTTCAAAGCTTTCGCTACTTGCGTTAAGGGGGCTGCCCAGTTTTCGAGCCCGAGAAAGTGCTTTCTGGAAGCGCTCTCATTAGGAACATCCTCCCACGATCCCGCCTCCGACTCCACCGTCCCCTTATCCTTGGCCCCATAGTCTTCGCGCTTCTCTCAGCCTCCTTATTGTTTACCGTTCTTTGTCTCGCATATATATATACTATATAACTAAAAGATGAAAGAAAAGGAACCTCGCGAAAGATCTCAAGAATTAGTTTTCAATTTCTGGTAATGCTCTCTTCCTCTCGGTTCCCAAAAAATCTCTTTTTCTGTCATCCACTCTTCTCGATTATACAACGACGATAACATTTTCATTTTTATAAAATCCCCTCATTTCACTGTTAGAAATTCAATTTCAATTTTCCTGCTGACAAGTGATTCACGTCACGCGTTCAACATCGGCGGTGAATTCTGATATAGAAAACGTTCTCTTCCTCATTTTAAGACTCGATTATTTTTTCAAATCCTGACGAGGATGGAGCGGAGACAAAAAAAACCTGCGGTGCACAATGCGGCCAAACTTCAACGGGGACGATCATTACGGTTTACAGCTCATTAATGAGAATGGAGATTAAAAAAAGTAGTGACGGTGCCTGCAGCTGCAATCTCTTACCCTGGTTCCGTATTACCACGTGAATATTTCAAGACGTCATCAGACGCGGGACAAATGCGCAAAAATGGAAAAGAATTTTTCAAAGCGTGATACAAAAACGAACAAAAACCTATTGAAAGAGGATGAAAATGAAAAAGGAAACTTTGTACCCGTGGTGCTTTTGAAAAACGAGGGTGAAAGTTAGGTTTGTGCAGAGACTATAACGTGAAGAGGTGGATGGAAAGTGAAGTGAAGTGAAGTACTACCCCACCGAATACGGGTTAAGTGTCCTCGACCAAAACGAGGAAGAGGAAGAAGACAAAAAAAAAAAATAGTCACATACCTAGACGGGGGTTAAAATACCAGGGTCTTTTTTATCTCTTGATATAGTCATATAGGTATACATGGAAGCTGGCCCCTAAAAGTGCAGACATTGCGATTAAACATTAACACCGAGTTCAAACTTGGTAAAAGTTTCCTGAAAGATTCTGCAAGAGAAACGACGATTCAACCCCCACAAAACCCGCGATATTTCAAACACTTTATAAGAGGGGGAAGAAATTTTATACATATTTTATAGAATTTGGTAAATTTCGTACATAACTTTGGACTTTTATACAGACTGGTCTGTATCACTGATGATAAGACTGTATAGTGCACCTCTTCAATTCAATTCGGGGGTGACATGAAATTAACACAAATATTGTGGAGCTACTGGGATACTATATGAATATGTTGAATTTTCAAAAATTTTCTAACAGTGTAACCTTAAAATTCTGGTCTTTCGAAATTAGGGATAAAATATATGAACTTAAACATATAATAAATTTCGTAACACACTTATCGTTCATTGTCATCGATTTTCAGAAAAAAAAGGATATTCCGATTCAAAATTCGCGCGCGCGAAAATGTAAAAAATCCAATTCTGACATTATTTTTAATTCCAAATAAGATTACAAAATTATTATTGGTCGTTTTCAAATAAATAATTATGTTACGCTACACCGCAGATGGCAAGGGGGGGGGGGAGTAAAAATGCCCAAAAAGTGCGCCACGCAATTCATGGACAGCCCCTTATGACCCCCACCTAATGACCCCTTATTAATTCTTGAATATTAAAATGAATAGAAAGTACATGGAACGCAAATCACTTGGACAGACATGATCATGACGTTAGAATTCACAATTTCACCGCCATATTCGAACAAACTGAGATTCCGTATAGCTATATAGTCCTATGTCAATTGCTACCTGTTTTTTTATTAATTATTCCATGTTTGCAGGAAAATGGCTCAGTCTATTGGCTAATCTGTCGACTTTGCGTCGCAATGCAATTATTCTTCAAAATACCAAGTTGGAAGCCTGGCATGGTTTTTTTCTTCATCATTGTCAACGCGTAATAAATTTCTATTTGGAGTTCAAACTTCGCGGAATTCAATTACTTTGCCATAAAATAGCGTCCAAGATGGCGTCCAAGATGAAGGTCACTGGACTATCATTTTCGACGCTAGATGGCAGTTTCTCTGTACTGAATAATGACGTCATAGCATGGCGCGAAATTTTGAACTGTCAATATACTTATATTCTATTCCAGCGATATAACGATGTTAAATATTTCTTCACTAGTTATTTTTTAGATTAAAAAAAATCGTGGCAGAGCCAAGTTATACCGAGGATTTTAATTATCGGATGTTGAAACGCGTAGAATGAATTTTTCTCTGACCCCCAACATCGATTATTCCTCATTTAGTTCCCTTCGGCATGGGCAATATATCAAATCGGGGTACAGAAGTCTGAGAGAATCGTAGATTCGTGGACCAACTGTTACAGGTTTAGTCGTGTCAGTCACGTACAAACAACGTCTTGCAAAACCTCTCTGAGGCAATATCGCCGAGCGATCTTTTATTTCCTTAAAAAATGTGTTTTTTACTATATTTTTTTACTCTTCTCTCTTTCCCACTTTTACTTTTATTTCTTTATTTTATTATTTCTCTTTTCCGTTACCTCGAATCAGACCTTTTACCAGTCTCTTTCTCTTTCTCTCTCTCTATCTTTTTGTTTCTTCATCCGAAGTAATATCCGTTTTGACGAGGATAAATGCCATTTGCCGTTATTGCCGAGCTATACCTACTACTACAGCTATACTCTCATACCTTTGGCTACACAGTAATTGCCCGATGAAAATTGGCCAATTTAACTCTTCGACAGCTGCAGGAGGGGTTTTGGCACTGAAGAAACGGTTGCCTTCGCGCCTTTGCACCTTTACCGCAAAATCCCTCCATCGAGAATGACAAATTCTTCCTCTTTTTACCAATGTACACATTTATATACGTATATGGGGTATTCCTCACAATCATTATCGCACACGATTTGACTCCACAATTTTTTACAATAATTTCATAGGTTCTAGGTTTATATAATTATATAGCAACATTTGTGATTTTTTTCTCAATTTTTCCAATCTTCTGTTTTAAAGTAATCAGAGGATGTGTTCTTGTGGCCAATATAAAGAGTAAAGAAAATCTGTGACTTTTCATGACCAAATTATAATTTTTCCCTCACAGAAATTCGAACGAATTGGTGGTTATTCATACATGTAATAAATAATGCTCTGAATCAATGGTAAAATAAAATGATTTTTGACAATACTTTTTCAACTGTAACTTATACGCAAATTTTGCTACTATTTTCATTGATTAAAATTTCATCGCAAGGAAGACAAAAAAAAATCGCTGGCTTGTTTCGTATCACCATGAAATTCCTTGACTTTTTCCTGACCATTTTCCGATTTCCCTGACGATCGTTGGTAGAAAAAAAAAATTGAAAAAAGTCACAAATGTTCCTATAAAATGGACCTGAGACGTATAAAATTATTGGAAACATTGAAAAATGCGGAGTCAAATCGTGTGTGATAATGGCTGGAATACTCCATACATGATATATAGTAACCTATCTCCATCGCCACACTACACTGTTACGTATCTATACGTGCTCTAAGGTCGTTTAAATACTTGTGAAAATAAATGCACTCCCCCGCATCTCGGTTCGAAGATATCGCTTGAATAAATATAGGTAACGGGATGAGTGCAGGGTATCGACTCAGTTTTCAATAAACTCCAGACTTATATACCCGCGGCGTTCAGACCGTCGCCTCGTCTACGTCAATTTTTTCGTTCTTTACTCGGTTTTTTTTTCTTTTTTTTTTTTTTTTATTTTACATTCTTCGTAGGTTTCGAGGAAAGATAAATAAAACACCAGTGATGAATAATCAATATCGATTCGACGTTGTTGGGAGTAGATAAAAACTCGGGTTTCCGCATATATCCGCAGACACTCGGATCACTGATTAGTTCCGGATGCGGTGACGTTTCTCGGTTATGACGTCGCAAGATCGTGAGTGACCCCCTCGACCCGACTCCGACTCAGGAACTTCGTTATTAATTAATTAATTCAAATTTGCTTTCGACGACAGACTGGTAACGTCGAGCTGCGGACGGCTGGAATTTGAATTTATCGTCACCAGGGGGGAAATTTAATAATTTAATCGATGTTAAATCCTGCAGAAAATACGACGACGGATTCTAAACTAATTGTGAAGGGAACGACCCGCCTGATCCGAACCCGGACACCTATAATTCGCTGATATATTTTTCATAATCACCTTTATCAAATACAATTAATCGAGGCTATCGATTGGCTTGCATTCATAATTTTTTTTTTTCGGTCAATGGTTATTATTATTATTATTATTATTATTATTATTATTATTATTATTATTATTATTATTATTGAGGGCCGGAATTTTTCATAAATAAGGTTTTAATCTGGAGTCCTTCAAGAATCTCATAAAATCTTTGAAAATCTCTTGAATTCTTTTATATGTATATGATCATTGAGATGTTTTAAAATTTTTGGAAAACTTTTGAAAACTTTAGTCATCTTTTGTAGTCTTTCGTTTTAAAATGTTTTAAAACCTTCGGTATTTTCGTTGAAATCTTTTTTGATCTTTTGAAAGCATTTCTAATCTTCTGATATCTTCGCGGTCTTGTAATTTGTAAGTGATTTATAAACCCACCGGTGACAAACGGTTCTTGATTTTATTTTTCTTCGAAATGCGTTTATGAACCAAATTTCAACCCGAAATACTCAAAATCTCAACAGTTATCAATTTTGATAGATCAAAAGTCCCTGTAAAGTAGAATAAATTCTACGATTCTGAATACTTTTGGACAAAATTTTGACTGCAACCTCAGTTTGCCATCCCGAATGATCGATCTCACAAGTTTCTCTATATTCAAACTGCACTACAATGAACTTTTTGACCAATCAATATTTTTACGAAACTCGAACGGGGTTTCAACAAATGCAGACTATAGCCGACATTCAAATCGAATTCTGATGATCAAGAATAGCGAAAGATATCCTTAAAAAAATGCGATTTTTAATGGGTTTTTTACCAGTCTCGGGTACAATTAACTCTTTTGTTAATTAGTATTCTAAATTCGTATCAAATTTAAACTGCACTCGGTGAGCCTTTTTTTTGTGTCAAACTAACAAAGTAGTTTTTTGATCGTTTTTTTTTTGTTTCTCTTTTTATTATTAATCGACGAAGAGGTTGATCGATCGATGAAAAAAATTCTCAATCACTAATAATTCAAAAATTGTCCAGTTTGAATAATTATTTAGAATCATTGAAAAACTATTTTTACTTTTCTTGATTATAATCGCGTGAGTGAGGATGTAACTATAAGCTGAGGTAATAATACCCTCATAAAAATCCACTCTAAAATCGCTAGCTGCAGGGATAGTAGCTGAATTACCCATAGATAGGTGTATACAACTCATCACATCTCTCGGGTGATAAATTTTTCAAAGATAATGGAAGAAGTAAACGGTTTTGACGCTTGTTTGTCGTTGAATAAAAATACATATTCATAGGTGATTACGGTTCGCGATGGTGAAATAGTAAAAAAAAAAAACAAGAAAAAAAAAGAAAGAAAAAACGTCGAAAAGAACGAACGGCTCGGCCTCACATAACGGCGACGAAGCCGCTGCCACCGTCGCCTGCAGAGTTGCAACGCGCGTTTCAAACTATTATTAAACCGTGATTTAAAAAAGTAAAAAATAAAAAACTCGTCCCTTCCGCAACTCTTTCGCCACGCTCTTTTCTTCATGTGTACGTGAAATACAGATATTCGGTATTATAAATCGATTTGACAAAAAGTTTCGACTTTTTTAAAAATATTTTTTACAATGAAAAGAAAGAGCGCTGCAGGGGGACAGGGGGATTTCTTTTCGTCCATCTATACTAAACGGTGGCTGTCATGAGAGGTTCAGCAACAGCGAGAAAAGAATAAGAAGCACCGGATCGGAGGGTGCAGAGGGTAAATGCGTGGAAGATAAAAGAGGGATGGGAAAGGGAGATGGAGATGGAGAAAAGAAAAAAGCCATCGTTTCGGTTAGGAATGCGAGTGACAGTCAATTGTTATCTCGCGAGGTACGTTCGGTGGGTATTGTTCATCGGCAAAAAAAAAAAAAAAAAAAACTGGCGGGAAAAGATATATAAAGCATCGACTACACCGCGGTCCCACAGATCCAAAAAACCCCTGGGATTATAAAGGGAGAGTAGAGAGAGAGAGAGAGAGAAATGCGGATATGAGATATAAATACAACGCTGTGAAACAAAATTTATCCAACCGAAAGAAGAGGAGAAAATAATATACAGAGAGAGGAAAAAAAACGGAATATCTCTCTGAGAGATGAATTTCAAATATTCCAATCGAATTTTAAATAAAGATTCGAGGGGTTAGGGGTTAGGGAAAAAAAGATAACAGGTGAGATGAAGCGGCGAGGGTGTATAAAACTTTTCACGAAAATACACAAACTCAAGATTGACTATGCGCTCTACTATATTATATATTGTAATACAAAAAAAAAAGAAGTATACTTTGAAAGAAAACTTTTGCAATGTCTTGTGAGATATATCGAAATGCTTTTGAGACAGCGATTCTTAATACAATCGAATATGTAGATTAAAGTCACGTACATTAAAATATTTTTTGTTACAGTCGTCACTGTCTTCTGATCAAATTAACCATTTCTGTACTTCATAAATTCCTTTTTTGCAATTAAAAAGAAAAAAAAACGACTGCACGTGTGTTGAGTTCATCATATATATGAGCAATAAATTTTTTATTTTGATCCATTAGTATTATTTGCCAAAGGAAAAAATGTTCATTTCTCTCTCAAATTGCGTATCGACACGAATTGCATGAATCGATTGTTGGAAGATCGATTTCTTCGGGTCCGATTTTTCACCAGAATCGCGATTCTGATGATTCCGATTCAAGATGGATTCAAAAATCGATATTTTTCGAAGGATCGCAAATCCTCTAAATTTCTGCGAGTGACGCAGATAACAACTATCCAAATCCGCTTGTAACCTTTCACCGGCTTTCGAGGTGTGGGTATTATATCAATATCAACGCTTCTATGAGCTCTCAATTGAGACAAAATTTCAGCAATGAGAAAGCAGACAATACTCGCCTCATTGACAATGTTTTGTGTGCGAATTGCAAGCCTGTGAAAGCATGCCACCGAGTCGATAATTGATTACCGGTGGCATGCTGCAATCCAGAACAAGCTAAAATCTTTCACCTCGAACGGTTGAGGTGATATCATTGAATCGATAAGAGCTTCGAGAAATTTGAAGAGTGCTTCTTCAGTCTTGTCTATACTCTATAGTATGAAGAAAATCACATTTGCGGAGAAAAAAAAATTGTTTGACTCCAGAAATCGGTTACTTAAATATTATTTAGTAAATGTTTTACCGAGGTTGAGTGATGATTTACTTGATTCTAGTAAAAATTGTCTCACTGGTCATAAAAGGTAAATTTTTTCCGGATCAAAATTTCCATTTTCTCAGGCTTTCTGAACCTTATTGAAAAATTACATGATATAAGCCCGAATTCCCTCACAATCCCCGATAATTAATTTTCATTCTCACGATGGTATTCGAGTAACCGATTTCTTGGATCAAAGCAATTTTTTTTCTTTCCATCAAGCAAGTAGACAAAGAATACACAGGATAATGAAATTTGTTCAATTTATTCGAACATCCATCCCTATGAGAACGAACCAAAAGAAAATACTTTCCGGGGGGATGGTAGCCACCCTCTCTTTTAAATGCACAAAAGAATCCCCTACGATCACGTCCGGTTAAAACAATTACTACTATATTGAATTTCGAGAAGCTAAAGTATATACGTACAAAAAGAGAGCGACGAGGCGATGGCGAGGGTCTCGAGTTCCTTCCGCGAGGAAAGATTATTACGCGGATTACGTAAATTAAATCGTCAGACTATATAATGTAATGGAAAGAAAAAAGAAGAAGAAAATATTGTTGAAGAAAAAGAGTGTATTATATGAAAGAAAATATTTCTCGCTTGTTGAAAAATTAAGTCTAGTCACGTCCTTACGCAGCCCCTCGACTCGACTCGACCCGAGACGCGGCGTCGAGAAACGTAACAGACGCTGCAGCCTGTGATCCTCTTTGAACAAAGAGGAGATTCCTCCGCAATTTTTATTTTTCTCTCATCTTTTTACAGCTCTTTTTCCCCTCTTCTTTTTATTCGGTCCCCCCATTTTTTCTTCCCATTATTAAAGGCTCAGAATTCCGATCCCCCTTGACCGAAGACGAGCCACAATGACAATGACAGTCCGACCTATTAACGATCAAACGAAGAAATGCGCGAATGGAATGTCAGCCGAAGAAACAGACCGCGAATAAAAGGAGATTAAACACGTCACTGTTGAAAAAGTAGCGAGAAAAAAGATGAGGAAATAAATAACAATCTTCAAATTATAAAATTCTAGGAAATCGTAATGGAAATTAACTATTTCTTGACTTTAAGGATGTATTTGGCCGTACAATCTCAACCAAAAGTGAATTTCGTCGACAATATCAGGTACTTCGAGATGAGATAAGAATCGGAAAAAAATCAACCACAATCAAGACGATCTTTGAATAATAATAATGCCCAAGAGTTATCAATCAATTGTTTAAACAAAACATTGTTTAACAAATTTTATGGTAACGTTATTTTTTTTCATCTCGAATGAATGCCCCAATTTTTCTGAATGCACATGATTTTTTAAAGATTTTTGTCACTATTTTGAAATTTCCGTTTTCGAAAATTTCCGAATTTTGAAAAATTGAAAAAAAAATCTGAATTTTGGATATGTTTTTGTGAAAACGATGTAGATTACAATTCCGAAGTTTCCGGAGCGTCGAACGAATAGTTTCGTAAATACAACCTTTACAAATTTTCGAAAACGGAAATTTCAAAATAGTGACAAAATGCTTAAAAAATGCATGTGAGTTCTGAAAAATTAGGGCATTTATTTGAGACGAAAAAAAAATAACGTTACCGGAGAATTTTTTAAACAATGTTTTGTTTAAACAATTTATCGATAACTTTCGGGCATTATTATTATTCATAATGAATACTCTTATCATCTTTATCATGGCTTATTTTTTTCCGATTTTTATCTTATCATGAAGTACTCAATTTGCCGACGAGAATCATTTTTGGTTGAGATTGTGCCAATACATCCTTAACTGTTGTATATTTAAGTATTAAATAAATGTGAAAATTTTCATAAATCATCTTCTTTTATGTTTTACTTCTTTTTTTCTACTGACGTCCAATTTTTGTTTTCAACAAATTTCGAATAAACAATCTGGAAGAGGAACAAAAAAATTTTTATCCATCGCTTTTTTTTCTGTCAAATTTTTGTGATACTATTTTTTATCCATGACTATACCACGATGGATGTGAAAACGAAAAAACTAAACTAAAAAAGAAAACAATATTTTTCAAAACAGATCACGTAGCGTCTGTTTATTCAAATGTTTGCCACCCCTCTAGCCGAGTGCAGACACACTAGAAGTTCCCTTATTTTTTCTTTTTTTTTTTCTTTGTTACTGAGGCAACGCCGATGATTTATTCTATTTTATTTCTCTACTACTTTGGCTTTCTGTAGATACTTTTGCTCCAACTTTTTTTTTATATATACAGGGTGAATTCTCAACGGTGATCAGTCTGAAGTCGGCTAGAAGCGAAAAATGAGCTTTCAGGGAGTTGGATTGGCTCAGAAGTGTCTAAAAGCTTGTTTCTAGATTCCAAGCAAACTTCAAACTTTTGCTTCAACTTTATTTCATACACAGGGTGAATTCTCAACGATGATACAGTCTGAAGTCGGCTAGAAACGAAAAATGAGCTTTCAGGGAGTTGGATTGGCTCAGAAGTGTCTGAAAGCTTGTTTCTAGATTCCCAGCCAAGTTCAGACTGTTCAGTAGTTAGGAATTCAGTTTCACCCTGTATATACTTTTGAGATATCTATGTTAGTTTTTTTTCCCTCCCTTTTTACACCAAGTCCCGGGCGGGCTACCAACCCGTTCAACAAAGTAAGGGAATAAACTTTCGGGCCGCATTCATTCTGGAGAATGGAGTCAGCTCCTGAGTCTTCAAACTCCAAGTTTCTCAGCAGTGGCCAAAAATCTTAGAGGCCAAAGAGTTAATCAGGGTTAACGATACCCAGGACGGCAAGGGGCACTTTCACAAATACGTATACCTTACCTTACCTTTCTTCAAGCTCGCTGACGAATCTCTGATAGAGATTTTCGTGAAATTTGATAAAACCGAAAAATCATTATTGAAATTATTAATCATATTTCTAACATGTAATTTTCAATTATTTCTCATATTTATTTGTTTTTTAGAATTCTTTGATTAATAAAATTTGTTCCGGGGGAAAAATGACGCAATTGAAAAAAAAAAAAAATTTCACACAATGTCAGAAATTTGAATCGTTTCTGTGAATTCCGGGTCGAGTAAAAACCATGAATTGATTCAAATAATACGAGAAAAAGGTGAAACTCATTTTTCAATCATGTATATCACGATATTTAGGTATGAGAAAAATTACGTTTACTCAGAGTGATAATTACAATCTCGAAAGATGTCTTTCCTTTTAAATGACACAAGATTCAATGATTTCAATGAATCAACTGACTTTCAGTTTCGCACTAAATTTATCATCGCGAAGTAGAAAAAAATGTTATCTTCCAATTTTCTTGGAAGGATTTGTTAAATTTCACAGGATACATTAAGGATATATTTTTATAGGATTTCGTAGAATTTAAGAAATTTTAGTTTTAGTTTTCTTCCTTTCTTTTATTTATCTGTTACGTATCACAGTGAGATAATTAAACATTAATACGGTTTCATCAAACCCAACATATCAATATAATATTTAAATTGTTTATTCGTTGACGTTCTATCCTATCAAATAACTCGTGTCCATACCTATATTCATTATCAAACGACATATTCATATTTACACCTTAAAAAAGGATATTCCTAACTCATATTCAATAGTCTGATAGATATTGACTTTTATAGTTGATAAATCATCAAGTAATGCCAAAAAAAATGAATGTTAACGCATTTCCGTTTAAAAAAAAAAACGATTCCCATTCTAGAATCCAAATCTTTTATCCAGTGACCAAAAATATACCCAACTATGTGAAATTGAATGGCAGTAAAACTACCTCGACACCTTAGCAGAGGTGAGCAAAGATTTTTCTTTATACAGAATAATCAAAAATCACGAGTGACAAAAAAAACCGACTTCAAAACCAAACTACTCAACCGATTTTGATGAAATTTATATGGGACCAATCTGAAAGTATACCCTTCCGAATAAAAAAAAGAATTTTCCAAAACGGTTTATAAATAACGGAGTTCTGAGGTAAGAAACATAAAAAAATACAACCGAATTGAGAACCTCCTCCTTTTTTAAAGTCGGTTAAAAAGACACGAATATCACGTTTCACCGCTTGATAATTCAAATTATCACAAGTTATCGTAGCGATTTAAAAACACCTTAAGCACCTTCGTTTATGATATAAAATGGAAAAGAAAAGAAACGATTTCGAATTTCAACGCGAGATAAAGACTTTTCACGGTATGTAGACACAAAATACAAGTATTACGCAAAATCGCTGATATCAGAGGCGATAAAGACGACGAGATGGATCTCATAAAATCTCGAAAAATAGCTGAGAGAATAAATAAACAAAATAACGCACCTCGCATGGCTACGGTTTTGAGTTAGAAACTTCGTTCGACGCTCCGAGTCCCCGGCTAGAGACTTCGAGGCTTTTTAAAAGGTTCTTAATGTGTTCGATCAGCGCGTATCCGTTCAAGTTCCCAGGCCTCAGTGTCTGCCTGTAGCATTTCTTGTACAAATCCGCAAGACCGTCGCATCTGGAATTCGAAAATGATACCAAACGTTATATTTCCGTCTATTAGACACTATTTTTATCTCTCTTCGGTGTCAACTCACTCTTTCTTATTAACGCCGGGGTTTTTAGCCAGACAAAGCTTGGCGAGAGATCGGAGCAAGAACTGAAGCCTCTGTTCGAGAAGAACGACGAGTTTCTCCTCCTCTTCCATCAGCGTTTCTTCTTCAGAATTTTCCTCTTTAGTATCACAGACTCTTTCAGACTTATCGGTTTTGACCTTGACGCCCCTTTTGTATAGAACTTCGAGCATCGGTCTGCACTGTAGAATCAGGTCCACGCCGGCCTGGTACAACTTTAATTTGCTGTTAAAGTTCGTAGAGCCTAAAACACGAAAAGGATTAATATAAGAATAAACTCGAACTCCCAGTTCGAATAATCATACATTGAGCCTGAAATTCTGCAAGAGCTACTCTCTCCATCTGGACGGTAAGGAACTCCGTTGTCTGTTCCAAAAAGAGTAACAATCTCGCAGCTTTCTCGTAATACAACTTGCAGAGCTGTAGAGTCGTCTTTCTTCTACCGGTGTCGACGTCAGAGTCCATTTCTCTGTAGACACGGTGATACAGAGACGCGAGACGATGCTGAATGTTTGCTGCCCTGAACTGATACACCGGCTGACGAGGACCCGGTGTTTCTGTGTCGCACGCCTTCAACGCCTTCTGCAGAATCTCTACTACTTCTTTCTCCAGCTCTTCCTCGGTCTGAAAGTATTAGAATAATTAGATTTGAAACAGTAATTTTTATGATGTACATTTTCAAGTTTTCCGACCCCGACCTTGTTTCCGGGGGTCGGATAGTCCTGGAGGAGCGTAGCCATGGTGTATAACGTGGTTGACATTTCCCAAGTGACTGTATCCCATATGGCAGGATTGGTTTTTCGTGTTCCAAGTACTTGTAGAGCCTTTTGATAGCTGATAAGCGCCTTGTTGTAGAAGTGTTTCTCCTGAGCTTGTTGTTTCATGTGAAAATGCGCACATAGTCGCATAAGTCGACCCGAGTTAGAGTGAAGGAGAGCCAAGTTTGCCTCGTCGTGAACGGTCTCGAAGGCTTTTACCCCAGCCTCCAAGTGATAAAGGGATCGAGTCAGAAGCTGCGTTCCTTGAGGCGTTGAGTTTTCTACGTTCTCATCCTGCTGAGAGCAGGCTGAACCGGAAACAAAAAAACCTACTTCAGAAACACCGAAGTCGGAAATGGCTGGTAAAATAAAAGTCATACGCACCAGCCTGATTCATGTAAAGGACTCCGAGCTCGTTGTGGATATTACCGAGCCTCCGCAGTAGATTATTCCTGTCAATTTCTAGAGGCTCCAGGGTCAGCGCTTTCTCGTAACACTTGTACGAAGCCTCCAGGGTGTCTTCGAGACTGTCTAAAGTCTGCGGGAGCAGATCTACGCCATCTGAAAACACGATTCGTTGATTAAAACAGATTTTCGAGGATATAATCTCGACAAACTCACTCGACTCTAATTCTTTGACGTTATAAATTTCGTCTACGATATTCTGGTCTATCAGATTCTTGATCTCATAGTCCAATTGGTGCTTCTCGACGTTATTCCAGTCTTGAACGATCATGAAGCAGCTGTCTCCGGCTCGACCGAGGAGGTAGCTGATCAGCTTATCGTTTTTGACGTGGCAAAACGTCTCCAGTATCTCCTGGCACCTCAGAACTGCCGAGATATACCTCAACGAGGCGCCGTAATTATTACTGGCGTACTCGTTCTCCGCCAGCACAGCGAATATCAGAGAGGCTTTCTCGTACAGCAAAGTCTTGAGATGAGCGTTCCAGCTGAGATTATCGCTCTTCTTCGGAGCCTGCCAAGTGGGCAGGGTCTCCGCCTTCGATTTACACAGCAAAGCTTTGGGCGTCGCGTCCTCGATCGTCGGCTTGGACAAGTTCTTCTCAGCCTTTTTACTCTTCTTACATTTCCCCTTCTTCTTCGGACTAGTTTCCACGTTCTCAACTGCGGCGCTAGAACTCTGAGAGTTCAGGGGTGCGTAGGGCATAGGAATCGCCTCGAAAGGCTTCGCCATTGTCGGATTCCCATCCTCGAAACGTTCCTCGTCCTTCTTCTCCTCCTCCTCGGGGCAGTGCTCAGTTGGAAAGTACTTCAAGCACTCCAAGCCGTTCGCCACGTGCTCCAAAGCGGCTCGGCACCTTTCTTGAACAGTTCCGCACAGCGGAGGCGGCCTGTATTTCAGCTCGTCGTTGACTGAAAAAAATCATTACGACTCATTGATATGATATTCTTATTGAACGATGACCAATGTTCTAAATACTAACTCGGAGCGAGGCTCAAAGATTTGATAGCGACGCTAACTTCCTCGTCAAAGTTATCCACGTTGAATTCCGCCTCGTGTCCGTTGCTGCATTCGCTCTGAGCGTCTTCTTCGTCGCTCTGATCCATCAGTCCAGGACTGGCAGGGTCCGTATCGGCCGGAATGTAGAGATCGGAGAGCATGTAATGCGCCGAAGTTACGATCTGCGGGTATTTCTTCTTGGCCAATAGCTCGACGCAGTTTTTTAAAAGCATTCTGATGGTTCCCTGCTGTCTCCGATAGTCAGAAGAATACTTCATGTTCCTCGCCACTCGGTACAGCAGCATAGCGACCGGAACTGTGAAGGGATTCTGACCCTTCTCGTCCGAGAAATCGGTGCAGAGGGAAGTCAGGTCGTATAGTTTCACAACATCGTCGTCCTTTCCTGCGGAATGAAAGTCGACAGAAATTAGTGGCTGGTGGAAAATGATGCGACGGGAGAAAATCACCTTTGAAAAGCCAGTAAGTGTGTCCAGCTTTGGTCGCGTTGCTTTTCAAGAAGCTGAGAATGTTCTGAGCCACGTCTCTTATGACCTTTGGGCTGAACTTTGAGTTGTCCAAGTTTGGGAGGTCCTCCGTCTTGATCAATTCGTATTTCTGCACGATTCCATCCAGATGGTAGCACATAACGACCTCGGGCACGTTGCACATGAGATTGTCGAGCCAGTAGTCGATCCCGGTGAGAACATTTATGGGCTTTGTCATGTCCCTCAGTCTCAAACTGATACAGGGATGCGTCTGGCCCCCGAATATCGGCATATCGGTGCCTATCAGCATCTGTATATTCTCAAAGGTCCAGACGACGTTCCTGGCGAAATTATGACTGTAATTAGGGTCCGGAAGCTTGTCTTCCTGCGTCGGCTCCGGAAGCTGAGGTTCCAACGGAGTAACCGGAAGCTTCGGCTGTTTTTCGCTCTGCTTAGCGTTGTCCGCTACCACGAGCGAGTGGTAAAGGAACTTTGAGACCAGATTCTTCTGCTGTAACGTATTCCTGCTGTTCGTCTTGTGGGAGAGCCTCTTATCCTTGTCTCCGACGTTCCTGACGTGATCGTAAACGAATTTTTTCAGCCATTCCCAGTCGCTCTCCGCCTGACGGAGAAGGTATTTGTGGATATCGAAGTCGTCTATCAGCAGAGTGTTCTCAACTCTGTGGACCATCATCGAAACGAGTCCCTGGCTGTAGGGCAGCTTCAGGAGTTTCTTAATATTCTCCGCGTCCGACACGACGTCTACTTCTCCCACGCAATCCGGGAACATGTGGGCCATGCGGAAGCTAGAAAAGCCCGTGCTGTGCGACCAGACGCTCTGGAGACCGTAACTCTGTGCCGAAGTACTCAGCCAGTTACTCGGCGGCAGGTTCAGGTCTGTGTTACATTGCAGACGCGCGTACGTCGCCGGCGTCTGAACCGCGGAATATTTTACAACCGCCGTTGATTTTACAGGCTTCTTGGGAGAATCCGGAGACGATATCGTCTCCGACTCCGTCTGGAATTTGATAAGCACGTTAATCATGATGTAGTTGTGTTTTTTTGTTTCAGTTTATCGTCGAGTAAATAGAAAAAATACAATTTTGTGGTTTCTTTGTTTTATTTGTACAATTTCATTAATTATTGGTTGAATAATAGAATTTATTAGTTTGATAAACAGTTGAAGAATAATTCGTAGAATTTTCTAAATATTCGTAAAAAAATTTGCGGAATAAATTCAATTCAAAATCGTTGTTTCGTGATCAGAATAAAAAAAAAAACTACGGTGTAACATAATTTTTTAAGAGATATTTTCTTTGAAAAGTCACGATTTTTGTTTTAATTGTTGTTTTAGAAATAACAATAAATTAATCCGAGTATAATTGTCTCGTCTAAAACGTGATTAATTGTTTAAATGTTGAACTAACCTCATCGACGGCGGTGTTATTGTTGTCAGACATTGTAAGTACGCTGTCTTACTTCTATAACTTATATCTTATGAAATAAAATAATGTTCGTACTTCGTTTTATAACCACAATTTGTCACAATAACACACAACAAACTTCACATTATGCAATATGCAAAGAAGCACGTTTCTCTTTCAACCGCTTGAAGTTGATAACTGATCGACGGAATACAGCAGGATGAAACTTGAACCCAAACAATCGCGACAAACATACGGCGTTCTAGAACTGACTAGAACCTGTCTAGAATATTCTCCGATCACGATCATTCGTGATTCGACGAATGAAATGAAACAAAAGCGTCGGTCTAATCGTGAGCATCGAAACAAACGATAATCAGCACGATTTTGACCGTCTCTTGTTTTTCTTCGATGGTCTATTTTTTTTTTTTTTTTATTCAAATATTCCGTTTCAGCGATTCAATCTCTGCATCATGAAGTAGGTCCCCCGAAATTCGAATATCGAACTTGGCATGGCATTCAATTGTTTTTTATGTTTCTTGCGCGTTAGTATTTGAATTTCTATCTTATTCGATGACAATTGAGAACGAAGTATATTGTTTTTTGTTCATTAATTTTGATTAATTTGGTCGATTTCGAACCTCTTTACGGTGACTGGAATCAATATAAATCTATAAAAGTATTTCAAACGTTGGATTCAAGAAGAGAAACAAAAGACTGACGACTATGTTCGAAAAAACAAAAGACACTCAATATTGTTGTTGCTTTCGCGCTCCGTCGATGATGAATTTCGGTTCGGTTGGGTCCCCCGGAATTCAAAAATCGAACTTGACAATTTCGATTGTTTTCATGCTTCTCGCATTATTATTAAAAAATACATTCGAATTTCCGTTTTGTTCGATGATGAGACACTGAAATATGTTTTTTTTTTAATTAATTCTGATTAATTTGGTCGATTTGGAACCTCTTATAGGTGACTAGAATCAATATAAATCTATAAAAAGTATTTCAAACATCGAGTTCGAACAAAAAAACTGACTACATTCGAAAAAACAAAAGATATTCAAAATAGTTTGCTTTCGCGCTCCGTCGGTAATGATGATCGTTACCAACGGTCAAGAATGAAGGCGGTTACTTATCGACTGTTAACTCGCTAAATTCCCGTCGAGTCTCTAGTCTCGGCCTCAATATTCCGTGTTTGTTATGACGTGGCTTCATAAAGGTCCCAGGTGGCATTCTGTGGCATTCTGTCACAGTTATAGTAACACGGGTTTCCGTTATAATCTTCGCGTTCGCGTTCTCATACCGTTTCCGCGCAGTGTGAAGAATCACAGTGCCTATCTCAGCTATCGAACCGGGTCCTTCGTTAGTAAATACAGCGAAGAATATACATATAAAATATTCTATAAATTAATAATTATTATATTATTAAAATATTCTATAAATAATTAATCTATAAAAGTAGAAAACCGCTGAATAAAACAATATGAACAAGTTCATCGCGTTCCTGTCCGTCCTAGCGGCACTTGCGACCTCAACACTAGCCGAAACTTGCCAAAAACCCGAAGTATCCGCATCCGCATACGTTACCGAAGACGCGACGATCCTAACCACCATCGCATTCACGACACAGTTCACCCTGAAATGCAGTAACGGGGTCAAGGGCGTCTCTCTGTACGCCGAAGTAGAGGGAAAGACTTTGCCAGCTGTCAGACTCAGCGCCGACAACAAGTACCAGGTTCGTAATCGTAGTTGAATAAAAAAAAATAAAAAACTACTCATTCAAGTCGCAAAAGAAATTTTTCTGTCAATATTTGTATTCTATTTTCTAAATGCAGGTCAGCTGGACCGAGGATATCAAGAAGGCGAGGTCAGGAGACTACAAAGTGAACCTTTTCGACGAGGAAGGTTACGCCGCGCTGCGTAAGGCGATAAGGAACGGAGAGGACACCAGCAGCGTTAAGCCGTTGGCAGTCGTGGTGTTGAACCACCCAGGAGCTTATTTGGGTCCTTGGGTAAACTCTGAATTGCTGGCTGCGTTCCTTGCAGCGTTTGTTACATACACGGCGTTTTCTGCTAAATGGAAGTTACTCTCTTAGACTGAAAGACTATGATCTAGTTTAGTTCATCGATCAATTTTATTCGTTGTTTTTTTTTTTTCTTTTTGCCACTGGCAATACCCTAATATTTATGAAACTTTTGTACAATATTTGCGTGTATAAATAAGACCGTATGTGAATAAAATTCATTATCTCATTCAACTGGAGGCTTAAAGTTATTTCAAACACTATTTTCTTGATGAAACTGAAGCTAGCAGCTATAATTAGAAGCCAAAAGTGCTGAATTTTCAATCGAAATTAAAGGATGAGACCGAATACAGAGAAATATGAATACTTTGCGGGCTTTTATAAAAATTATAGACACAAATCTGTACTTTGTGATTATATTTGAAATAGAGAAGTAGATCAGATTCTAAACTCTCTTGACTCTGATTCAAATACAGGGTCTTGAATTAATTAGGCTTCAGATCATCATTAAACTTCATTATATTATTGATTCGTCTTAAGCATCTCAAGAGATGAATGAATAAAGAGACAGGGTGTCCAATGACAGAGAATGACCTAAAAACCTGAAGACCTTAGAGAATTTGCAAATTTTTTAGTCAAATTATGAGGATTTCACTAGAAAATATAAAATATAAATTCGCAGTGTGTAAAATAATATGAAAAACGGATGTAATTCATAGCATTTTCCGTTTGTAGTCAGAGTTGGAGGTTTTTGTAATTAATTACATTCTAATTACAAATGTAATTAGTAATGAGTAATATACAAATTAGAAATGGAATTAGTAATGAGAACCAGACAAATCACAATTTACAATGTAATTAGGTTCAAAAGTCACACTAATTACATTAAAAAGTTGTGATTTTTTTTAATTTGGAAGTATTAATCAGACATTTTTCCATTCTATTTATATGTAATTAGTTTGAAATTAGAACCTGATTACATTTGTAATTATTAATTGGTTCGGATCTAAGTACTAATTACATTTGTGATTAGAATGGTTTCAATTACTAATTACATTTGTTATTAGAATTGTTTCAATTACTAATTACATTTGTAATCTGTAATTAGTTCTGTTCTAATTACAAATTACAACTGTAATGTTTAATTTGTGAAGTAATTAGTCACACTAAGTACCTATTCAGTGGTGCCCAACACTGTTTGTACCCCGAATTCATCATCTAATGTGAAAATAGGAACAGTAGAATATTCTCAGTTCGGTAAAAACTAGAATAAATTCAATTATCCCAGCTACCATAAAATATTGAAGAGTTTTATTTGGATACGTAAGAAACGAGAACCTGATTCACAATCAGAACATTTCTTGAGGCGGACTATTGCCGAATAAGAATTTCCACGACGGTGGCTGCCTGATGACTATATTCCCTGTCTTTTTATCTTCCGGGAATAAATTGAGCCACCTATCGAGGTAGTTTGCGAGCTCTATCGCGTCTGGGATATTGTCTCCTTCCGAACAGAACCTGAGTAGAACCGCAGAAGGGATACTGATCTTGGCCAAAACGTCGTATAGACTCTTGGCAAAGCCTCCGCCCGGGATATCCAACACCTCTCTGCTCCCGTCTTCCACCGTTTTACTCTCCAGATGCGTCCAATTCAATGCCTCAAACTTTGAACCGTATTCGGAGAGGATTTCAGGCGAGGCGACGTACCGAAGCGGCACGCTTCTTATCTGCTCGTCTCGTTTCTCGTGAGAGTAGCTGCTCGTCAGAATAACGACCTGAGACAATTTGAATCGTTGATTAAAAGATGATCAGATGAATTATTGTTGATTTTATAAATTGACTCAAACCTTAGCGAGTTGTTTTTCGGTGATAAATTTCTGCAGTTCTTCGAAAAAAAGGAACGGTTTTTTTGTCAGCGGCGATCGTATTTGGAGTAAAAGCACCTTTTTGGTCCTGTCGCAGAATAGATCCACCGCTGTGCACAGATCGATCGAATTTTCGTCGTAGGGGTCTGGCCCGATGATGGGTATGAATGCGGAATCCCAAACATAACCTATCCGCTGTGCGCTCAGACTCGAGATAAAAAGATCGATCGCGAGTTGCCCGACGTTCCCGACGGCCACCGAAGGCAGGATCAACGTGTATCCGCTCAAATCTACGTCTTCTTTCAGTTTAATCATATTTATTACAGTCAATGTCACGATCTATATACCATCAAAACAATCACAAGTGAGGTTAGGGTAACTCGAATGACAAGCCGCAAAATAATGACCGATAAATGGGCGACTCTATCGTAACGATATTTCAAGATATCGATACACCGGGTATTCGAACTATGGAGACTAGAGTCTCTGTAGAACAGAGGGAGCCACTATATACGTGCGTACCCATTTGAACCGCGAAACGACACCATTTTTGTTACCAAAAACGGTGGGAATAAAAATGTGTGCTATCAGTTGTCAGTTTTGTCACAAATCACAACAAATTATTACTAGCTATAATAGCTATAATGTCACTTGATGGTTTATTAGCAGGCCGAAAACACGTGATAAAGAACACTGGTTTTCAAATTACGCGCCGCTTTCCGGTATCCACTATGGCAGCCATAGGCCTTCTATAGATATATCAATGATGGTGATGCACACATTGACCTCTGGAATCATGAACATCCGTTGAACGGTAATGCGCTCTAATAAATAACGGTGAGCCATTACGTTTGTTATAATCTAATGATATCATCTCGTATGCATGAACATAGCGTCTCATTGGTCATTCGATGCAGACTTGAGCCGTGATTGGATAAAGTTTCCGATCAAGACAGACCATGATGAGTTTCTGCTGAAGCGGACGACGGTGTCAAAGGACAGATAAAAGAGTCTAGTATCGTCCAGACGTGTTCTGTCCGACTGATTGAAGCGTGCAGTCGATAAGAAGCAGCCTTTATCCGTCCGTGACGAACACAACGGCGTACGCTAGTTGCATAAATCGTTATTCACAACCGTTCAATTACCCAGACACAAACACCATTGTCGGTGAAAAAAAAGATGTTCAAAGAAGCGCAGGTTCTAATTGTCGGTGCCGGCGCAGCCGGAATCGCTGCGGCATGCCGTCTGCTAACAGCCGGTATTCAAAATGTGACAATACTCGAAGCCGAGAACCGGATCGGAGGGCGCGTTCACACTGTTGATTTCGGTACGTATATGTATATTTATCATAAATCATTGAAATACAATTCTCACAATAACAATACTAAAAAAAAAAACAGAACGTTTCGAATAATTTGAAAATCCTTCTTCATCCAAGGTGAGAATGTGCTCGAGCTTGGAGCAGAATGGGTACACGGCGAGCGTGACAACGTATCGTACAACTTGGCATCTCCGCACAATCTTTTGGGCGCGTCTAAGATGCTGCACGACAGTTTGAACTGGATATTCGCTAATTCGGGCGGAGAAATTGTGCCGAGAAACGAAAGCGCTCAATTGCTGGACCTGTATCACGATATGTCGGTCAATCTTCCTGACGATCTGAAAGACTTTGAGGGATCTTACGGAGAATATTTCACCCAGGAGTGAGTATAGGAATCATTCGGTGATTGAAAATCATGCAAAACAAATTTGAAAGAATTTAAAATCATTATTTTTATATATTATTTTGCACATAAAATGTTGTAGAATAGAAAAGGTAGAAAAACTTTGGATATATTCATTGGATTGTTGAGCAAAACTCTGTCGACTAATTCTTACTCACTTATTTGTATAGTGCGAGTATTATATTTTTAGTCCTAAATGATAAGAATTGAGAAAACTATCAGGTTTAGATAAGATATCGTCAATATCAGAAGTATAGTGAGGCAATGATAATCGTTGCTACATTGGATGCAGAGGATAAAATTCATGCTGTCAAAAGCAATCCACTGCAAGATTCCTGCAGTTCTTCAGCTTTTCTCAGTCGCTTCTGCTCCCTTCGTTTGGCTTTCATGATCAACGAGACCAATTCTTCCATGTTTCCTTCTCCAAAGTAGGTTCTCATCTCAGGATTTATCTCCAATACCTCCGACGACACGTTGTTAGGCAAAATACATCTGAAATATGTGATAGGCAAATCGTCAAAAATTCATGAAGCTCAAGCTAGCAGCCATAAAATTCTTATTTTGTGGAATATTATGTAAGATAATACTTCCATAAAATTACAGACATGAATCCTCACTGCGTGCTTTCATTCAGGAGAACTTGAACATTTTTGGCTGCTGACTATGGGGCTACTAGCTTCAGCTTCACATAAAATTCTAGTCTTTCCTCAGAGTCTCGATACGCACCTTATTCGGTTTATGATGCACCCGTCTTTCTGATATTCCATCGACATAGTATCGTATATGTACTTAACGTACTGTTGTTCGACGTCGAACATTGATAGTATGCCTTCGTTTGGAACGCGCCCATTGATGGCGTCCATGTACCCCTTTGTCACAATTGGCATCACGATATCCACCTGGAAGGGTTTCACGCACACATAACATGGGTGGTAACGGCTTATTCGAATTCGATTTGCCTCGATTACCTGTTTGATACAGTCGAGGATAAACACTCGATGCTTCGCCCAAAGGTGCTCTTGCTGCTCACTGAGAACCACTACGCCGATTTTAGGCCAGAAAGATCGCAATTTTTTTGCGATCCTCTTCTCCGCCTCGATACCATCTCTAGCACACGTTAACATAACTGTCAACGCCACCTGCTTCTTTTCCTGCGATACGAGAAATAGCAATCAACGTATAGTCACACGTTACAGCTTGTATACCGCGACTTACCCTGGTGACCCTGATCACTCCGTTATTATTTTGCTCGGTAGTGTATGAAACGTGGCACGAATCATCATTGGCTGGTACATTTCGTCCAGAAGTCGACGATTCTAGTACTCGAGGTACGAACGGGCGTTCATTTAGTCTGTAGACACCGTTGGCATCTGAATAAGGTCATCGTTGTCGTTAGAATCATTCATCAAAGGTTGTTAATGAATTCTGCTCATTCTACCTTTTAATGCGGGCCGGCTATGAACGCGACTTACAAGATCTGTGACGTCGTCGTTTATTTCGAGTATGATATCCTCTCTCTTCATCTTCTGCAGAGCGAATATCACTCTCTCCAACATAGCGTCGCTCTCCTGTACGTAAGCTAGGAGAACATGTTCGACCGGACCTCCGGATGGTTTGAGCCAATTACCGATATTCTGAAAGCGGAAGCAATATCCGTTCAATAATTGAGAGCATATCGAGCAGCGAAGTGATCGTCCGGTTTATACACACCTTCGCTATATTACCCGGCACTTTCAAGTAGTCCGCAAAGTGTGTCCAGTTCTCGTACACCCTTTCCTCAGCGGCGATACCCACCAATTGACATAACTTTCGCAATAAGGCTCTTGCCTCTTCCTCAAAAAGAAACACAGCGTGAATGTCAGACGTTAGTTTTCGAAGCTCTATCGCAACCAGGTCGACGTTGTGGGTGTACCTTGAACGAGATTAGACTTGGAATTATCAAAAGTAGAATAGTAAAGGAATCAAATTGTTCTGTTTACTTTCAGAAGCTTAAAACTATTTTAAATATGCGTCAGGGCGTTACCTCGCCATTTGGGATTCTTTTTCTCCAAACTACTGTAGAGTTGAACAATCAATGAGAAAATATTACAGCGAAGAATGGTTCGGACTTTGTAGCAACAATTTATTTCCTCGTGTCTCTGGTTCTCAGAAATCGACGTCACTGGACGTGATAAAGTCTTGGACTCCGCCTCCTCCCCCCCACTCTCCTTCTACAAGGTCATGCACACATGGACCCCGGTTTCCCGCAGAGATTTGAATCAAGAATTATACCTCGACCAACGATACGACCGAGATTATAATATTATTATGTATTTTCAGATACAAAAAGGCACTTAAGAGAAATCCATTTACAGATCCTGTGAGGGCGGACCAATTTTTGAACTGGATACACAAGTATGAGAATATTATCGAATGCAGCGATTCATGGGACCAGATCTCCGCAGCTGGTATGCTGGAGTATCACTTGTGCGACGGAGATCCGATATTGAACTGGAAAGGCAGAGGGTACAAGACCCTCTTCGACCTTTTGATGGTAAATGTCTTGAAACTATCAGGCGGAGACTCTGAAAGTTTGTCAAATGTATAAACGCTCCTCATTCACAGCGCAGACTACCGACGCCAACCGACGAGCTTCCAGTTCTGGAGAAAATTCATTTCAACAAAGTTGTTTCGAGTATCAATTACCACAACAATAATAAAATCGTTGTTAAAACTACAGATGAATCACAGTACGAAACTGACCACGTTATTTTTACCGGGTCCCTTGGTGTTTTGAAAGAACGTCATCGCACGTTATTCACTCCGTCTTTGTCCGAATTGAAACAACGAGCGATACAGGTATTATTTAGTTACTTTGTGATTTTCTAATAGGAAATCATTCATAACTCATTTTTAATCCTCAGAGTCTTGGTTTTGGGACAGTGGACAAAGTTTTCTTTGAATTCCCACACGCTTGGTGGCCCGAGAATACCGCAGGCTTTAATATACTTTGGTCGGAGGAGGACAAGGAAGAATTTTCACGATCGGTTGGAAAGGTAAAAAAAACAAGCTCGAACTTTACATAATTTTCACCGATTCAATTGCTCATAATAAAAATACTTCTTCATGTTTCAGGAGGGTGAATGGCTGCTTGAAGTTTTTCACTTCTCCACCGTCGACAATCAATCCTGTATTTTGACCTCGTGGCTCACCGGCCCATGTGCCAAGTACGTCGAGGGCTTATCGGATGAGGAGGTTCAAGCAGGGCTGGAAAATATACTCCAAAAGTTTTTTGGGAAATTTTACGATATTCCAAAACCAAAGAGGATCATTCGGTACGGGATCAGCTATAGTTGAACATTATTCATTGTTATTCAACGAGTTTATCCAATTCCTTAATTCGTTTATAGGTCCAGCTGGTACAAGAATAAAAACTTCAGGGGAAGCTATAGCTTTCGGACTATGGAAGCGGCGAAGCTTAACGCCTGGGCGAAAGATCTAGCAGAACCGATTGTAGATTCTGGCGATAAACCAGTTCGTATATTCGATTTTACTAATTTCACTCGATAAAAAGACTTATCGTTGTCTTAGTATTAAACGATTTGAGCTCATTTTTGTGTTCCCGTTTTCTTTCAGGTCGTACTCTTTGGTGGCGAAGCGACCCATGACCATTATTACTCTACAGTTCACGGGGCAGTTGATAGTGGAATCCGAGAAGCTGATAGGCTGATAAAATTCTATGGGTAAATCCATGCTCTCGTTATTTTGGGAACTTTTCACTAGAGTAGAATGAAAAGTATCGAATAAGTATTCATGAAGTATTAAATCCGAGTGTTTGTCAGTCTAAATTAGTCTAAAAAAACATAGAAAATCTATTTATTAGCAAGATTCTTCCACAGGAAAAGAAAATGTCATCTATAATCATGTGTTGGGATTCTTACCAATTGATGGATCACAGTGTACATTTTTTAAAAGACTATAAAAGAAGAGATACGCGTATATCGGATGAAAATATATTTTATCTACTATAATAGTATAATTATACAATAAAATATTTTACATCGCCTAACTATAGTTACTACGAAGTTAATCATTCGTACAGTTAGTGATAATTGAATTATTCAACTGTTGTAAAAATAAGTGAGCAATTTGATGGCTATTCTTCTCTTTGCAGTTCAAAATTATGGACGTATCACACCGCGATGAAATATTTCTGTGACTCAGTTTCGATTCAAAATTTCTCTATCATCAAAATCGATTGAATAATTCATATTCCTAAATTGGTTTCAATTCTGAAGTGTAGCAGCAGTGAATGATAAAATTACGAGTACGATTATCTGGATATTATAGAAATAAAAATGCAAGACTCACAATGGCAACCGACGGAGGTAACGAAGGTGGTGATTATCGGTGGTGGCATCGCAGGCTTAGCTGCGGCCAAGACATTAGAATCAGAAGATTGCGAAGATTACATCCTACTGGAAGGTAGAATGATTTTATACAAATCAAAATCAGTCCCTTGTGAAATCTTGTTACTCCCGATCAGCGCAAGAAAAAATCGGTGGCAGGATAGATTCGATACCTTGGAATAACAGCTGGATCGAATGCGGTGCGCAATGGCTGCGCGGGGAAGGAAGCGAGTTGGCCAAAGTCTGTAGACATTACAAACTCCTGGCGGACACCGCTGCAAAAATAGGAACAGGTTCATATTTACGGGACGACGGGGTTGCGATGGATAAACGTTTGGTAAAAGAGATCGACGAGGTGGTCAAATCCGCTCTAGAAGAATGCAAAGGTGTCGAGAATGAAAATTCGGAAGTCGGGGTGCCTAACAACGCCGTCAATGTGGGCCGGGCTTTGAGAAGCCAATTGAGAAAGCATCTGCGATCAAAAAGCGGTCCGCTCTCGATAAGAGACATGAGAGAAGAGATATTCGACTGGAACATAAGATCCTTGATGGTTGATAATTCCTGCTTCACTCTCGACGAGTTGTCGGTCAAATTTTTTGGGGAGCACAAGGTGAATTCTATTTCCTCGAGTTGCTATGACCATAAAACCGTTGTTCTTCTTACAGTCAGCTGGCGATATGGAAAACGTTAATTTCAAAGCTGGGTACAGTTCGATAGTCAGATTCATAGCCCAGGGATTGAATGAGAGAAATATTCGCCTAAACTGCCCCGTGGAGACGGTCGAATGGCGTCAGAGCATAAACAGAGATGATAAGAACCAGGCGAACACGAAGCCAGTCGTAGTTACTTTGGCGGACAAGAGACAGATCTTCGCCGACTGCGTGATCGTCACGTGTTCGTTGGGTTACTTGAAAGAGAATCACAAGAAAATGTTCAATCCAATCCTGCCGCTGCACTTGTCCCAAGGAATCGAAAGTCTAGGCTTCGGTTTGGTGAACAAGATATTTTTGGACTTTGGAGAGCCGTGGTGGAGCCCGGATTCCAAAGGGTTTCAGTTCATATGGTCAAAAAATGGGCAGAAAATATTTTCAAAAGCAAAACTTGCAACCTGGACAAGGGACTTGACTGGTTTTGAAATCCTACAAAATCACAGGGCCGTCTTATTGGGCTGGGTCGCCGGGAGGGGGGCTCACGTCATAGAAACGTTGACCGAGCGCCAAGTCGGCGACGACTGCGTCAATCTCCTCAAACATTTTCTCAAAACCGATATTCCTCCGCCTAAAAGATGCAAAAGAACGCAGTGGAATTCCAACAAGTACGTCAGAGGCGGCTGTAGCCATGTTTCCATCAATTGTGAAGCCACAGCAGCTACGCCAGGCACTTTGGGCCAACCGGTCTGGTGCACGGTGACGCATAAAGGCCGTGACAAGGTAGTCGTCACATGAAAATTGAGTTTTGATTCATTCAAATTAACAAGTGAAACCTATTGTTCCAGTGCACACCGATCATAATGCTAGCCGGAGAAGCGACTCATGAACATTATTACTCGACAACGCATGGAGCATTTGAAACAGGGATCAAGCAAGCCAAGACGGTCTTACAGTACCATATCCAAAGAAGGCCTTGACGCTGATTTCCTATGTTTTTATCGCATAAATGTCTGTGAACTCGTTTATTTAGTACTGTACATATAATTCTATACATGTGGGTGAAAGAAAATGGAATCTTGAAACGTGGATTCATATACTCTAAGAAAATATATAACTCGTCAGAGAGTATAGAAAGATCAATGAGACTCTTTAGACTAGTTCCTTTTTGTAGATTTTTATTAGTCGATCCGCTTCCCGGAATCCAGATTCAATGGCACCGTGAACAGTCCCAAAGTAGTGAGCGTGCGTGGCTGCTCCAGCAAACATGACCACCTATAATAGAGGACAGATTTTATAAATTTATGGATGAAGGTTGCAATTCCACTTGTACACATGATTTGAAACTTGGGTTGATCAACTCACTGGCTTATCGTCGAGTATTAAAGGAGCGGCTAATTGATCCGCCCAAACATCAGCTCTTTCAGACTCCATGCTTCTGTAAGTGTAGGTACCTCGGAAATGTTTATTAGCATACCATTGGGACCTGGAATTTTAAATGACGTTAAAAAACATTAACACAAAACCGGGATTCATTTTCGAATTCAGGATATTTTGCTAATTCGATCAATTACATATTGATCAAAAGTAGTCTAGTCACTTTCTGCCTTTAAATTGACAGTATATGTTGTATCCAATCGACATAGTGACGTTCATTATTGATTTACATATTTATTTGTCACCTAAGTTAGTCTTTGCAACAGTATGAAAAAAAGCTTCACTCGCTGCGCACAGTAAGCTTCAACTACTTGATCAAATTTCATCGAATCTCTGAGAATTTTCATCCCATCATACAAACATAAGTTGTTCCCTGGGTAATTGAGCAAGTTTATTTAGTTCACTGACCGTAAAAGTTTACTGGGTCGAGTGACGTTGTATGTCTTTCCGAAGAACTTCTCCAGGACTTCGAATGTCTGGTTCAACACCTGATCTTCTGATAAAATCTCCATGTCTCGTGCTCCTGGCGCATTTACCCAACCGTACAATACTCGTGGCCTATGTGCCACTGGAGATAACGCAGCCAGATCTAGCAGCCATTTTTTATCGGGCTGTAAAGTAGAGGTGAAATTATTGCACATTCGCCCCCGATGCGATTAATACGGTTGGAAATATCTGAGACCTACGTTGTCTTCATATTCCTGTTTATCACTTTCGTTCCACAGTAATGCAAATACATCAAAATCATTCGGCCACCACCGTGCTTCGAAAGAAACGAATATTTTACCAGTTGCTCCAAACTCTAGACCCTGTAAAAAAGTTTTTATAGAGATTTCAATATTCTTATAATCCTGATCGCAGATTTTCTTCCGAATTACATACTTTTATAGTGTTCACTTTATACTCTGGCAGCTGTGGCGCGAATAAAGTTTCATATTGTTCCTTCAAGACTCCTAATGACGGTGTAAAAATGACGTGATCTGCTGTATGGTTTTCTCCGTTACTCGTTTCTACCAGGACTTTTCCTGGTGTAGAATTATAATCAATCCTGACCACTTCCGTATTTAATATTGTGTTGTTTAGCACTGGAAGTTCGTTCTCAGAGTCGGGGTATTTTTTCTGCAACGAGTAACAAAATCGGTAATTTTTCCAGCTCCAAAACAGACATCGCTATTATTTGGGGAAATATGTAGGTCAGATCGTTTCACCATCAGAATATCGAGTATGGTACCGTATCCTCGGTCTTTCCAGTTGATCATTCGATTCCCAGAGCCTTCCGAATATTCCACATACCCCCTCGCTGAAGCCATGTACCAATTCTCCGCAGGATCTATGTTTTTGCGATAGCCTTCGAATACCTGGATGAACTGTAACAGCAGATTCTTATCATCTGCTGGATATTTCTCTGCTTCAGTAGTTATCCTGTCAAGGACGAATCAAGAATTAAGTCGTGTGTATAAAATTAGGCAACTACATATTTACATTCTCGTGAAGTATTCTCCAACAGAACCATTGTTTCCCTTCAAATTATCGTAGGCCCTGGCTTCGAGATCGAAAAATAATCGGAAGAAATTATTACTCTTGGTAACGGGAATCTGACGACCTTTGGAGTCATGGACGATGTACCGAGGCTCCAGATTTTCAGGAATTTCCAAGAGCCCAAGCGGCGAAGCTAGTTGGAAGACGACGTTATCCGTCTCTCCGTGAACCCATTGACTCCCGAGGTCTATCCAGCTTTCATCTAAGAATGTGTCTTACGCGTAAGATATTCAATTACTGAAATCCTGCAGATTACTGACCGAACCATGTGGAGTAAACACGTCCTCCGATTCTCTCCTCCGCTTCCAAGATAGTGATATTTTCAAAACCATTTTCGTAAAGTTTGGATGCAGTCGCGATACCTGCAGCTCCAGCTCCAACAATGGCAATCCTAGGTTGATCTCCCGTTGTTAAATTCACTAAACATACTATAATCGTGGAATACTGCAGCCACCACATTCTCACATGCACCATCGGTGATGAGCGAACCCAACTGCAGAACAGTCAACAACTGATTTTAAAATGGAACATATTTGTTATCTGCTTCTGCTGCTGTTCACAGCATGCTGATCAATCCTGTGACTTCTGTGATTGGCTGACATGCCTCGATAGTTGCATGAACTCTTCGTAACTGCAATGTACTCGTAGATGAAGTATCAGTTCCAAAGTTCAAGATACGATTCTTATCGCACAGAATACGGGGCATTCCACGTCAAACCGACCTCTCATAAGCGTGACCCTTTGGGATTTCGATGCCCAATTGATTTTTTGGTTCGTTTTGGTCAAAAATGATGCCACTAATTTTTTAAAAATTTTCCGATATTTTTGAAGATCGTATGGTGACCTCAAGTATCATCATCAAGATGGAGATTTTTAAAATCGCTGATTTATTTTTGTAAAATCAGGGACTCGAAAACAGATCGTTTGGTCATAGTCCGATCATGGGATGAAAATGCTAACTTTTTTTTTCAAATTTTGATTTTGAAAAAAAATATTTAAAAAATTCTAATTATGGTTTTTTGTAGTAAAAAATAAAAGAAAAGGAAACGTTGTCTTGGTGGAATGTGATTTTCTTGTTTGTTCAAGAGTAAAACGCCAACAACAATGCTCGGTTCGAAAAAAAACGCAATCAACGGTCATCTTCAAAAAAAAAAAAAGATTAATCTTATGTATATGAACTAAATACCAGATACTGGAAATAGGTATCTAAGGATTGATGAAAGTAATGTCATCGGAGTAACAAGTGAATGGTACCTGGCAATTATTTTCCCCTCTCTATCGAAGATCACAGTGGTAACGTAAAAGAAGACTCCGTCACTGGGGCAAACCTCGTCCGAAGGCAAACATACTTCCTTTTCTAAAAGGTTGACCGCTACGTAGATATCGTTCTGATCAGCCGTACAGGTGATTCTCCTGAGATCCTGAAGTCATCATTGACCGATAACTTCGTTATATAAGTGCAATGAGGCAGGTCACGACAGGAGAATATACAGTTTCTCTACGCTGCAGCTCGATACTATGTCTACCTACATATTTATATCAGTTCTTTCTCTTCTCTCTTCACTCACCTCAATTACTGGGATGGTGACATTGGTACACGGAGCAAAATTCTCAGAGGGGTCAGGAACCGGGGTTGATCGAGACATGACATGTGCCCTGTCTAAAAGAGTTATTCCAGTCAGACTCAATTCAGCTAGAAGTACGATGTCCACGTTCTGTAAAACAGACAAATAATGAAAGCTCCGCTACACGTATATTCACGTATATTCACTCATCAATGTGGAGATAGCGGTGACTCTGGTAACCCTGGCTGGTCTGATCTTATCTCTGATTCATCTTACCTCTGATCTGGGCCTGGTATTCTCCTTATTGTTGCTCTTCTCCTTCATTGATTACTATTGTCTATGCCCAGCTTTCTCTATCTTTCTCTTCCTCTGTACTGTAAATAATCAATAAATTATTATTGATTATTATTATTATTATTATCATTATTATCATTACTGTTACTATTATTATTGTTATTATTATTATAGCACCTACCGAACTGTTGATCCTGCCCATTCGTGTCCTGTGCCTTTTACAATCATAACAACATTCTTTGGAAATTTCAAATTGGAATTTGGAAATTGGATGCAAATGAATGTGTAACGCGTGAATGTGTTGAAACCTGACGTTACGGCTGCTGCACATCATCTAGGAATCATCTTGGAAACGTAAAAATCCTCCAGTTTCGAGAAGAGAGATTGAGAAAAGAAAAATAGTAAATCACTCTGAGCAATTTTTTTCTACCTCGAAGAAGAAGAAAAGTTGTCACCGAAGCGATTCAAAACTCTGAATCTTCGGATAAACGTGGAAAAGCTTAGTCTACGAATGAAGAACAAGAAACGACGGAGTTCGTGCCGTTTTTTATGCACTCGAAAGATAAAAGAAGATCTCTTCATTTCTTGTGCGAGAAAAATAATACGACTCTGTTCAATGAAACATTATAACATATTTTAATCGGTAGTATTTAGTATTATAAAAGTAAGAAGAAAATAGTCTTCACAAACTCTTTGCACGAGTTACTTATCAGATTCAAGTGGTTCTGTAATTTGTTTCATTCATAAACTGCAAAAGCAATCTTTAGACCGGGAATATCTGTACTTGAAAAATTACAAGTAAAAACCACAGAAATTGTTACGACATTTTTATTTGTCAATCTCATGAACCAGTTATAATATTAATATAAATAATAATTAGAAGTGTTGAAGTTAATAATAATAATGATTGTGGTAATTCTGGTAAATATGGAAGGTGATGTGCACGTTCCTGCCGGAGCGGTACAGATTCTGGTAATGATGGAAGGTGATGTGCACGTTCCTGCCGGTGCGGTATGACCTGTACCGCTCCGGCAGGTGATCTCTGCGTGGTGGACGAGGAGGGGTTGGGTCGCGGATGATCGGCCTATTTCGGCGATCCCTTCGGCGTTCTCGACGACACTCCCCTCGAGGACGTCGCTCCACCAGCTCGAGAGGACGTCGCTCCACCAGCTCGAGAGGACGTCGCTCCACCACCTCGAGAGGACGTTGCTCCTCTCGAAAAGGGCCCTCCTCCTCCTCTCGAGGATGGCCCTCCTCCTCCTCTCGAGGATGGCCCTCCTCCTCCTCTCGAGGATGGGCCTCCTCCACGTTGTTTACTTGTAACCTTGAACGAATCAGCTATGTTGTAGCCACAATATTCAATGTACGCGTGGTCCAGAAAATCATATCGTATACTCACATTATCCTGTTGTGGCCTTCAGTTTTGTTGTAATAATTAGAACGTGTTGGAAGACACAATAATAGGTATCAAAATCGTTGACGACGCAATGGCGATCCAACGGTCTTCACAGCACAAAGCCGAATGTGGCAGTGGAACACAAGCGCGTATTATTTGTCTATTCAGTTTAGGCGACGGTGGCGCTACGAGTCTACGGGTTGCAGTCGTTTCTGACGAGTGGCTGTGACTTTTAGGAACGCTTTTCGAAATTTGAACCGAAATTTACCGAGAAAATATTATAAAGACACATGAGAAACCACCCGCAAACTGTTTTGCACATTGTATCCTACACGCGATTTCTTTGACGAAGAGTACGATTAGAACAATTCGACTGACGGTGGTGTACAAGGTGTAAACAAAAAAACACAAGGTGTTCAAAAAAACAAAATACTGTTCGAATTATGTCCCTCAAGTTGTATACGAAAATACAACGCCGTCGTCTTGCTTGGCGGTAACCACTCAAAAGTTGGCTTTTCCTTATCTAATAATAATCTAAATTTTATAATTATCATTTATTAATCATCAATATTGTCAAAACATGAATTTTACTTCAATTTTGTCCATCGGTTTTCTTTGTTGTCTTTCAACTCCTCGGAGATTGAAAAATGAACTCAAGTGTTTTGATTATACATTCATTATCATTATTTTTCATTCAAAAGACGGAGGGCAAAACAGCTGCTTCTCTGCTGCTGATGGAATTTTAGAAATCGCATATACGAAGATGGCTTGAAGAGATATATTGGATTGGATGTTGCATATATTTATTTATTTTTATTTATTTCATAATTTACGGGAAGCCACCCTTTCACTAATATACATATTGAACGAAAAACATAACGTGTCGAAGACACACAATTGGAAATCGTCAGCGTGAAAATAAAATTCCCAATGTATAATAGTATATGAAGTATATTTTTTGTACGTCAATTTCGCGGCTACACTCACAATCAAATTAATACCAAAATGTGCTTGAAAAATGAGCTTCAATTTTTTATTGACTACTACGAATGTATTGATACAGTTTGTTTTATTTTATACATACATATTATACCTCCCACGAAGGTATCAATAGATATAATTTTTTATCAATGCCTTCGATCTTGGACCGGATTAGGGTGCACTCCAGATTATTAAAACACGTCTAAGACGTGATTTTCTGGAAACTGACACAGATTCTACCTATATGTATAAAATAGATTATATATTATTATATGTACTATATGATAGCCGGTAGGATACTGGCGAGTATCGTGCCAATATGTTTCAGCTGAAAAACTCGTAAAACTAGGAAACAGCCGTTTCAATATCGGTTGTCCGTGCAAACGTATACCGCGAGATGAGGTTCAATGTCTGTATCCAAATCGTCTCCGCAGCCACAAATCCACGTCAATTCTTCTCATCATATTACCAGTTTTTCTCTCATAGGTCTTGTATGTATTGATATACAAGTTTTCTTGTTCCCTTCAAACAAAAGCTTTGACAAAAAAAAAAGTGATTAAAGAGCCAATTCTAAACTGGCTCGAAATACTTTTCAACGGAGAACCGATTTCGCTTCGTTTCGATTGATTGATTGATGATTAATCGTGATTTCAACGATAATTCAATCAACCAGAGATTCTGACAGAGTCGAGTCCCTCGTTACGCGGTGCTGGTGTGATTGTTGGCTCCGCTGATCGCACCAAACAGAGCGGCGCTGTGTCGTTTGACACTTCCTATCTGTTTGTCGGGCCAAACGGTACTAAGGCGACGTCGTCGAGAACGGCTACCCTCCGTCTCATCTCGTCGAGCGCAACTTCGTTTGGACTTGGGGAAAAAGAGTATTGAACTGAAAATAGAGAGAAGAATGAGTTGGAGTTTCAGACTGCGGAGATTTTTCTTTGGTAGTTTGGTAACTACTAGCGGAATTTAAAAATCTTGGAATTTCATTGAAATTTTTCAGAACCAAGTTGATGGAAGAATTTCAATTTTTCAAACTTTCGAACAGTATTTAACAAACGAATATCTGCGAAGCTACCATTTTTCGACCAAAATTAATTAGTTGAATGGAAATTTTGCAAATTCACGATTTTTTCACGCAGATTAGATCATCAATTGTTCAATCTTTGATCGCAATGCAGTTTTGTTATTGGCTCTACCGTTAGTGGAATATTTCAATCGTTAGATTTTACTCTGCAGCGCAGTTATACGTTTTTGTAAATGATTTTCAATCAGGCAGCAGATTAACAGAATTTGAATTTCTTTGAAACGATTCTGATATCCAGATATTTCTCAAGACTTTCATTAATTAAAAGTAATCCGAAAACATTCGTTTTAGGAGAACGATATTGAATTTTGAGACCGTTAAAGACTCGGAACAATGAGATGTAACCGAAATGTCGACGCTTAGAGCGAAGAAAGACTTGTACTTGCAGAAAGAAAGTAATAACTGTTAATTTTTCCCAAATAATTTTGCTATTTAGCGCTTTCAAAGACTTGACATACTTGAAATAACGAATTTAACAAGTCCCTAAAATGACTGAGTTTCTTTAGAGTCGCTGAACAAGTTCTATGAAGCGAAAATACGAAAGAAGCAAATATTTAGTTTTTGGTGTCCTTTTGAAACGATATTTTTGGGTATTCCTCTGCGTCGCGGAATCTGCGAGAAGGCGGGGTCTCGACGTCTTTTAGCTTCGGGATGAGTCCCGCAGGGTCTGCCGTTGTCGAAGTACTCCATGCACTCGACCCAGTCTAGAAAATTTACGATGGAAAGTTGTTATTGGTTTTTAGAATCTTTCTTGTGATGGGAATAACCTGAGAATATAATTGTGGGCCTAATTATGATGAACATGACACTAATATGTTATTTCAGGACTCGCAAAATCTGAAAATGACTTCAAAAAATCAATTTCTAGACTCAAAAACGATCGAATATGTTGTAAATAATGTTACTTTGAAAACATTCGACTTGTAGCTATAAAAATGTAAATTCTGGACTGGAAAGTATAATTTTGGGCCCCACAAAATAAAAAAATGGCAGTTTCCTCGTTCTATATGTAAAAGCGATGGTCTATCGCCGGAAAGATAGGCGTGAGCACAGTTGGAGAGAAATACTGCGAAGCATCCAACGGGTATTCAGAGTGTAGTTTCTCTAGGATATTGCCGTTCAGCGCTTGTCTACCGGATTCATCTGGAAAGTTTTAATAATTTTTACATTCTAGTTCTCTTGGCGTTAAGGAAATATCATTTTTTCTCATCAATCTTCTACAAAATCGATCGATATTCCGTCCATTTTACCCAAATGTGCCGTTCTCTCTCCATCGATCTCTCGAGTCGAATGTCTATAACTCTGCTATCGCAGTTAATCATACTCCTAAAGCAGTTTTTCAGAGTCGTACGGAGTCCGATCTCGTTCGACCTCTCGAGTTCCAAAAAGAAATCTCTGTAAACATCTGAAAGCCTCCGATGCGGCTGGTCCGCCGGTTCTCCTATAAAAAACAAAACAAAAAGAAATGGAATGAATAAAGAAAAACAGAATAGGAATGATTCTCTTCGATTCACTCTGTCCGGATGAGCCTCTGGTTCGCTTTGATGATTTGATTGAAACCATTCCAATTACAAATAACAACTGTGATTTGTCATTTGTAAAACAATTAGTCACACTAAATATGTAAATGGTGCCCAACACTGCTATGTACCACTGATGTATAGTAGTATGCATATCAGTGCTATGTGTACATATCACTGATATATCAGTGGTACATACCTATAAGTGGGATTCATCGAACTTGCGGCCAGCGTTAAAAACTCAAAATCCCGCGGTGTCACTAGCTCGAGCCGAAAAGTTCATGGTTTGGGAACAAAAGTCACCAAATTTTGAAATAGCCTTATATTGAAACGCTCTCAAAAATATTGTCAACAAAGCCATGAGCCGTGCTATTTACTCCATCCAAATAGCAAATATTATATCATCCAGAGTTTTGAGGTTAAGTGTGTGGTAAAGTCAGAATTATCCGTCTGCTTATGCTCGCCTCTAATTGGCTCTCCGAAAATCCAACTTAAGGTGAAACGCTAGCTAATCATTTCCACTTGGAATTTCAAACCCTACTCAAGCTGCCAAAACACGTTCGATTGCTGTGAAATTGATACCAGTGACGTAAAAAGAGTAAACGAAGGGCATGACGAATTTTTATTTCCGAAAATCGGAACACCCAATGAGAACTTTGTGTAACAATATTGTTCTGTGACCCAAGGAAGTGCTGCCTCCCGTGGAGATGGGCAGAACTTCCTTGGATTCCAGAACAATATTGTTAAAAAACGGTGAACACGGGAATAAAAATTCGTCATGCCCTTCGTTTACTGTTTTTACGTCACCGATATCAATTTCACATCAATCGAACGTGTTTTGGCAGCTTGAGTAGGGTTCGAAAATTCCATGTGTAAATCAGCTAGCATTTCCCGATGGCGGATTCCTATAGGTGGTCCCATAGCACGGAGTATATTATTACTCCGTGGTTGAACGGTGCCGTACAGGGTCGTTGTAGGAAACTAGGAAAGCACCGCGGGCTCACAGTATCGCACAGTGTCGGCTATTTCGGTAGTTGGAAAGCAGTAAAGCACCCACAAAGAATTTTAGGGTTGGTAGTTAGAGACGAGAACGTTGTGAAATTGTTGCAGTTGATTTGTTGCCAGAATGTATTTTTGTAGTAATGGCATATCTACTACTTACACCGATAGACTTACTATTTACTGACACGTATTGAGTCGTGCATTTATTAAGAGCATGCTCCAGTCATTCTTTACTTTTCTTCACTGACCGTACCCGGTTTTCACTTGTTTTCACTGATAGCAAACTGGTCGCGGCCATGATTGTGAGTTTCGCCCGTTCATCATGGCCGCGACCACCGCTTGACATCGACAATCACCATTTTGTGCAGTTTTCAAGAATACGTCTTCATTGTTGCATGAAACAAAGAAGTTTTCCGATATACATCTTCGGAATTCCATCTAGAATCGCGCTGTTGGTTCCTTTTCCGCGCTCGTGACGCGTAGGCTTTGCTATCAGTGAAAACAAGTGAAAACCGGGTACGGTCGGTAAAGAAAAATAAAGAACCTCATTTATAGTTGAGTAGGTACTTTTATTCAATTCTAATGCGTATTTACATTTCATTTTCACATTAGTGTATGTACATAACATAAGATAAAGTAGGTTTGTGGATGATGATTGATTTTTTAAGAGCGGAACATCCAGCCATTACCAGACGCGTTCGCAAAGGCCCATTACAGCGGGTGTACCAATCTTGAATACATCTTTCTCAAAGTCTCTTCCCGATATTCCGAAAGTAATCAGGTTCTGAGTGGGCGCTGTTGAAGATATCGTCGTGTGGACGTGTTCTTCCCGCTTACACTGGTCGAATGTCCAGTTATCGAGCGGAAGCATGTCGGATCCTAGAGTGCTTGGCATCAATGTTACCCTCGGTTTATCAACGTAACTCGCTTTGATTGCGATAGAATTGAATATCGTCGAGGAATTTGCGACGCGACCACATGAGTCGATAGTTTCATTAGAGCAATGCACAATAGCGCAAATTTTGGTGCCAAGTGAAGTCCAACCACTACAGACACGTAGGTCGTCAAACGCGAGAAGCCGATACGTTTCCGGTGGACTCAGATCGGTGACGTTCGCTCGAAATTCACAGTCGATTCCGAAGTGGCTCAAGCTTTGTTCTGTGTAGCCGTTGCTGTCGATGACTCTTGACTCATACATGTCCAGTTTGTCGTACACCCATTTGAAACTGAAGGAGTCCCCTTCCCGATGGGTTCTATTGAATACGTGGCGTTCGGTATATAGATTCGTGAAATCGTACCGATTGTCTCGGTTATTTTGAAATTCCGGAGTGGTGTCATTTTTACTGGATTTTTTCGGTACATCGGCTACGAGTATAGCTTCTTGATCATCAAATAGCAATACCGAAGAAATGATACCCTGCCGGCCTGTAGAACAGTTGAAAAAACAATCATTGCACAGAGATTTCATTCAGTCATTGTACAGTGTACACGTACAAACTGTTGATCATCAAACTATTGGAATCTCTGCTCGAATTGTTACCGCTTTATTGTGCGGTTTTCTAGTGCTAATGAATAATTTACCGATGTTACCTCGGATATTTTTAGTCTTTGAAATAGAGGTTTTTAATACAGATGCGACACAGATCTTCCGATTTTCGTCAAAGTTTGGTAGTTTTAGTACTGGTTGTACACTGTTAAGACCAGATGTCTTTATTTTGTCTGTAATTCTTATCTCAATCATGTCAGTAAGTATCTTTATATTGTTCAACTCTATTTGGGAAAAGGTTTGCATTCTATGACCGGTAACTAATCCAAGTAAAGAAATTAGTTTCAGGGACAATTTTTCCAAATTAGGTTTTCGTTTGGGTATAGAGTAGCGATGTATGCCAATACAATACTGGGGCCCCAAGTTACCTCATATCTAGGTTTACTAGGTTTAATGTTATGTAACCCCTTGAAAAATCTCGTAATGAACGGACGTTGGCCTAAATCTCCATTTCTAATCAGAGAAATAGCTGAACGAATGGAGTTTAAAGAGCCATACGACAATCCCGAATGAAATTGACAGGTCAGAAACTTGATAATATCGGGTACAGTGCTGTTATAAATATCTATGTTCTGAGCATTGCGAAACATATACCACTGCCTAAGTCCAGAATCATATTGTCTCAGGGTTGATGAACATATTGATGCGAGAAAAATCTTGGCTGCCTCTTCCGGAATACCTCTTAGTTTATATGCTTGCTTGATAATATACCTGCCACCAGGGTAAGTTTTCGATGAAGGGGATATGGCTGATCTCTGTCGGAAGGGGAAAGTAAACTTATCTCAGGTTTTACTGGGCCGGAACTTGGATTGAGCAGGCCCCGGGGCAAAACAAAATTTGGGGGCCCTCCTTTATGAATTACTTATGGTATGAATATAGGGGATTCCACGTCAATTCGAACGGTCGATTTCCCTGACCCCTTGTGATCTATTTGCCCTTTTACACAGTGGAAGTACACGTTGAACGGATCAACTTTGAATTTTTTTTCAGATCTTTCTGACCAAGTATTTTTTTACTACAGCTGGTCAAATCAGCTTTTAGCGTTTTTTTCGATTTTTCAAGGCAACATAACGAGAAATCCAGATGAGCAATGAAAAAAGTTCTTATACCAAAGTTTCGCGTCTTTCTTTGAAATTTCCGAAAATAATTTTTTGCCATTTTTTGTGCCTCACGAAACTGCAGTTTTGGTGAAAAACCTTCGAAAATCTTCAGTAACAAAAAAAGTGCCCGAATCGAATTGGCTGAAATTTTTACACAGTATGTCTTTTTTGATGCCAAAAGTTCTCTGAAAATTTTATAGTGGACCGATCAGTGGTTCAAAAGATACATCAACAAATATTCGCACAGTGGCGAGAATTCGGCGATTATGAGGTCGCGAAAAAGTTTTCTCGGCCGCAGTTCAAAAATTCAAGGGCGATCGCAAGTAGGTACGCAAACAAGAATAATAAATATTGATCTAGAATTATCGAATGGTAGCCAAAATACTGTTTTGGGACCTGATAAGCGCCGAATTCTCGCCACTGTGCGAATATTTGTTGATGCATGTTTTGGACCACTGCTCGGCCCACTTTGAAATTTTCAGACAACCTTTGGCATTGAAAAAGACACGCTGTGTATAAATTTCAGCCAATTCGAGTATGGCACTTTTGAGTTATTATGAATGATTTACACTCAATTTGTATTAAAACTACACTTGAACGGGGTATTAAAAATCTGATGAAAATACTCTCGAAAAGTTGACAAAAAACCCAAAAATTTTTGTATTGGAACTTTTTTAAGTTTGGAATATATCGTTCACGTTTTGAGCTATGTAGGCGCGAAAAATAAAGAAAAATTGAAAATCAATTTATTCGATGATTTTTCGTAATGGAATGATGAGTCGAAAAAATGTGAAAAGAAATAACTGTTCATCCTTTCAACGTGTAGTTTGACTGTGCAAAAGGACAAGCAGATCGAAGGGATCAGGGAAAAAATCTCGTTTTTTCGGTCGATTTGACGTGGAATCTCCCATATTTAGAATAGTTGAAGGTAAAAAATCACAGCGACGTGAGCACACGAGTCGGTTCTGCCATTCGGAGCAATTTACAATCGCGCAAGCTTTTATGCCAGTTGCAGTCCTGTCCCCGAAGAGATGGTGTCCGTCAAGAGCGAGTAGCCGATATGTTACCTGTGGACTCACAATCAGATTAGTAACGTTCAGAAAGCTCCAATAACTGTTCATCATTAGTTGGAAGAAATCATTTATATGATTCTTATTGAAAAAATCCATGCTTATCACTCAATAATTTGACTCGTTAAGTCACAGAGTAGGAGTTATCATTCGATGTTGATCCATATTGAATGATATAAGTGATCTCAAATTGTAAGCGTGTCAGATTGTAAGCGCGTCATCACGTTTCAATAAATATTTTGCTGTAGGTATTTAACTGCTGCAGCTCAAGGGTCTCATTGAACAGTCTTGAACCCAGCCGTGTCAAAGTCAAAGTCTTACTGTCCAAGGATCAATTAACCGATCAGGTCGTAGAATGTAGAGTCAGCGTCAGTTGCGAAATGTACCAGCAGAACCTGTTGATATTTCGATGAAAGTAAAAAAGTAGAAAGAGATACACAGAAATTGATTTTAAATTCTGAAAGCTAAGTTTATCGAGAGTTGTGACTCCCTAAGTCTACGATTATCGTTTACATAATCAATCACTTTTTTCCAGATATCATCATCTCGATTTGAATTTGTATTTACTTTTGAGGTCACGGGGGGCGTTTATCAGTCTCAGATCGAGTGCCCAACGTGTCAATGTGTAATCGATTTACGATTAATTACGATAACATTATTTGTATATGATATATGATATAAAAATCACACTGCAATAGGATCAAATGTAATTTTTTTTATTCCTATTTTTCTACAATATCATAGGTACGTATTTTATAAAGATATGTTATGGCAGTAATTATGGCACTTTTGATAACCATGATTTCTCACTCTTTAGTTTTGTAAAAATCTATAATTCTGTCGGCTTCCCGAATTCCAGTCTCCAGTGCGCCGTGAACAGTCGAGAAATGATGAGGACTTGAGGCCTCTCCCGCGAACATGACGATCTGAAAAATAATCATAATATTTAGAGGATACTGAATGTACATTGATCATGCTTTTTCCGATTGACATTTTCATCAGCCTGATTCGACTCGATCGATATCCACAATATTACATCCCAGATGTCGAGTGATAGTATCGATTCCACTGTACCAATGTTGATCATATAGAAAAAAGAATTTTTTACTCACTGGTTTTTCATTGATTAGTAATGGGGCTGCCAAATCATCGGCCCAAACATCATTTTTCTCAGATTCCATGGACCTGAAGCTGTAGGATCCTCTGAAATGTTTATTAGCGTGCCACTGTGATCTGAAAATTCAATCATGCCAAACAATTTGTACAATCTAGTTTCCTGAAGATCAAACACTACCACAATCCTTCTGTAATTTCGAATGCAATCGACTCACCTCAAGATTCCACTCGGTTGCGTGATATTGAAAGACTTTCCGAAGAATTTATCTAGAAGTGAAAATGTCTGGTTGAACACTTGATCCTCGGTCAATGATTCCATATATCGCACGCCTGGTCCGGTAACCCAACCACATAGTAAACGTGGCTTATGAGACACTAGGGTGAAAACATACAGATCCAGCAACCATTTCTTGTCGGGCTGTAACATAATGGGCTCATAATTGTTGCTATGAAGTTCAACGCTAATGCTTCTTTATTTGATGAATGGTCCAAGACATACATCACTTTCATACTCTTGTCTGTCTTTCGTGTCCCATATTAAGCCAAAGTGAGGAGAATCTTCAGGCCACCAGGGTGTATCAAATGAGAGATAAATCTTTGCGACCGCTCCGAAACCCAAATTCTGAAAATGTACAGTCATATTACATATACTGCTTTTAGGTAGATTTTTTTCAATTTTAACACCACATTACCTACCTGTATAGTTTTTATTTTGTACTCCGGTAACTGCGGTGTGAACAGAGTTTCATATTGTGCCTTGAGGACACCCAATGACGGCGTTGTGATTACATGGTCTGCTACATACCGTTGACCATCTGTCGTTTCAACCACAGCCTTGCCTTCCGTTGAATTATAATCGATGTTGGTAACTTCCGAGTTCAGCAATGTGTTATTCAGAACTGGCAATTCTTCGTCAGGATTTGGATACCTTTTCTGCAATAAATTTATGGAATGGGTAAAAATAGTGAGGCAGACTGCACAAGCTTCAACCATAATCACGCAATATACCATCACAATGTCCAGTATGGTCCCGTATCCTCTGTCTTTCCAATTGACCTTGACTTGTCCCTCACAAACTGCATATTCTCCATATCCTTTGACAGAAGTTTTGAACCAACTGTCTGAGCCATCATCTGCGTTCAATAGGCTTTCAGTCAGCTTTATCAGCTCCGCTACTAGGGTTTCATTGCTCGATGGATATTTCGAAAACTCTTCGGTGAGCCTGTGTAAAATAAAAATTCATAGAACTACCAATTGTTTCAACGTGAGTAGTAAATGTGCAACTGTTGAAGAGTTTGCATTATAAATACTGACACTCGTGTGTAATATTCTCCAGCAGAAACATTCAGTGCGTTCACATCTTCGTCCAAACTATCTTCAACGGAAAAGAAAGTTTCGACAAATCTGTCACTGATATCGGTCGATATTCTATTGCCGTTGGAATCGAAGAAATTGAATGCGTAGCCAGTATTTTCTGGTGGAACTTCCAAAAGTCCAAAAGGTGATGCTAATTCAAAGGCGATATTGTTGTTTTGACCATGGACCCACTGAGCTCCAAGGTCCACCCAGCTATCATCTGGAAGTATACCATTCCATTTCTATCGTTGGATGACCCGCTAACACATTATTCTAATGCTTACCGAAGCGTGTGGTATAGACTCGTCCTCCAATTCTGTTCTCTGCCTCCAAGATCGTGACGTTTTGAAAACCATTTTCAAAAAGTTTAGACGCAGCTGCAATCCCAGAAGGTCCAGCTCCAATTACAATAATTCGCGGCTGCTCTCCAGATGTTAGAGTCGTAAGACACAGCAATCCCATCAAATGGAGTTGCCACATCTTGATGGCTTGGATTTTTATTAACGTCCACGGATAAAATATATTTTTGTACTAATTCGTCTTCAAATTTTCATAGATTTATTCTGTATTTTTGGTCTGCGATCGCGGTCGACATAACGAGTTTGAATAACTGTCGATCATCAAAACGGTCATTTAAATAGAGCTTATCGAAAAAAATCCTTATCATGACTTTTAAAGTCAAAGAGTAAGTTGAGCGCGATTTAACCTCGGACGATACGATATTCTTAAATAAAGAGTTTTTAGTTATCATTTTTCGATGAGTTTAGTGTATATATGCAAAAACATGTAATGTGTAAACATGTAATCTACAGTATTTTGGCAGACTGCAATTACGAAGCGATTCCTTCGTATCGTGTTGCACTTTGCCACACGTATCCAAACGTTCTAAGTGTCCCTAATTATTGCGAACGTAATGAGGAGATACTGATTCGGATTACTTTACAAACAATATTATCAACGGTACAAAGACTTTCATTGTTCATTTCATTTTATTTCCAATAAGTATACGGGAGTAATCCCTTTTACAACAAATTAGATATTTATAACGTCAGAGGATAAAAAAAAGTTGCAATACAAAAACAAATTCACTAGGAGTAAACGAGCAATGCTCTATCGGAGTTTGAATTGATTATCGGATAGATAATTGAAAGGTTATCAAAAATAGGTACGAAAAACCACAACTTTTCACTCTGGTTTCTTTTTGTACAAGTCTATGATTCTGTTGGCCTCGCGATATCCAGACTCTATGGCACCGTGAACTGTGGCGTGGTAGTGAGTATGCGTTGCCTCTCCCGCGAACATGACGATCTGAAAAACGGATCAACCATGAAAATCACCCACACACGAAATCACAACGTTGGCCAATGTGTTAAAATACTATTTTACTGACAGGTTTTTCGTTGACCAGTAACGGGGCTGCTAGCCCATCTGCCCATACGTCAGACTCTTCTGTTTCCAAGCTCCTGAAACTGTAGCTTCCTCGGAAATGTTTGTTGATGTGCCACTGTGATCTACAAATTCAGTTTGCGTAAAAAAATGTCATCCTAAGAGCGAGTGGTGAGTCAATTGCAATCATTTCAAATAATGAAACGCTAAATCAGATGATGAATTCATTTTACCGCATTATCCCAGTCGGTCTGGTGAAGTTGAATGAGTTCCCCAAGAATTTTTCTAGGAGTGCCAAAGTTTGGTTGAACACTTGACCTTCGGGTAAAGTTTCCATGTGTCGTGCATTTGCTCCGCAAATCCATCCACATAGCAGTCGTGGTCTGTGGGCGACGGTCGAAAATGCGGTCAGATCCACCAACCACTTCTTATCAGGCTGTAATGATAATGAGTCCGCAATAGCATTACAGAAGATGAACTCAGTGTGTGAAGTATCTCACAGTCAGCGAACATACATCATTCTCATACTCCCGTCTGTCCTCGTCGTCCCAAATGAATCCGAAATAAGGAGTATTTTCCGGCCACCATGGTGCTTCGAAGGAGATAAATATCTTGGCCACTGTTCCGAATCCTAGCCCCTGTTGATTTTCAGAAACATTACGTACGAGATTTGAAAAAAAGTCCATTTTCCGAACCTGTATAGTTTTCACTTTGGCCTCTGGCAGCTGTGGTGTAAACAGAGTTTCATAATTTTCCTTAAGCACGCCTAAGGACGCTGTTGTGATTACGTGATCGGCTACATACTCCTTTCCTCCA
>JAFFZH010015021.1:27406-52746 GCA_018420115.1 Euura saliciscinereae | reverse complement strand
TTTTGTTTTTTCAATAATAGTAGACACGTTGATCATAACGAGAAGAAAAAGCAGGTCCTTTTTAAACTGAGCGTAAATTTGCGATACCTGTACAAGAATATTGTAGTCGAGGCGAAAATACCGTTGTCTATACTCAATATCGCACACGATTTTTTATACAGGGTAAATTCTTAGCGATTAAACAGTCTGAAGTTGGCTAAAACCGAGAATAATGAACTTTTAGACAGTTGGATTGGTTTCAAAAACTGTTTAAAAGCTTGTTTCTTGATTCCAGCCAACTTCAGACTGTTTGTAAGTAGATAGAAATTCACTGAATACCACTGAACAGTCTGAAGTTCGCTGAAATCGAGAATAATGAGCGTTTAGACAGTTGGATTGGTTCAGGAAACTGTATGAAAGCTTGTTTCTGCACCTAACCTCAAAACTCGTAGATCGTACTCTGCTTACACTCTAGATATGAATTCCTAACGATTGAACAGTGTGAAGTTGGCTAATCGAGAAACAAGCTTTTATATACAGTTCTCTGAACCACTCCAACTGTATGAAAGCTTCTTTCCAACTTCAGACTGTTAAATCGTTGGGAATTCGAGTTGCAATTCGAGAGTGAAGACGATTTCTGCAAAATACGCTTCCTTCCCATGGTGTATATCTTCTTTTCTACCACATATGCATTGAAAACGAGTGAAAGTGAGGTTAGAACCATAGGATCGGCCTTCTCCGCTAGGGGCAGCACTTTCTTCGTTTATTTCACCGTTACTATGGTTACGAGACTTTTTTTGTCCCTGCTGCCAGAGTTTTTTTTTCCCGCTGACAAGTTTATTTCCCCGTTCAAAAAAACTGTGACTTCCATCCCGTTGAGGAGGGCAAAAAAAAAACACGTGCTTTTAATGCATGTGTGGTAGAAACGACTATTTTTAACTTCTAGGACTTGATACGCGGTGATTCGACAGAAATCTGGTGGCAGAAACGCGAACTAATTAGTTCATTTTCATTCGTTCATCGAATTCAAGTTTACATCAATAATTGAAACGTATTTAAAATAGATTCTCATGAGTCTGATTCGAAAATCGATCCTTTTTTTTTCAAAGAATCGTCGATCCCTGGATTAATTTATCGATGTTTGATATCTTTTTGAAATTTTTATTCTTTAGCCGAATCAGTTTTTATTTTGCGACGTTAAAACACGGGACAAGCCTTCTTCATGTTGTTTTCTTCTCGACTTTTGAGGCTGCAGGGAGTAGCGTGAGATGAGACGGACAGACGGTGTTGGGTTAAGACGCAGTTTTATAGCAACGATGGGTATGAGTACGCGTGTAACACACTCGCACCGGATATCCTGCCGCGCTACGTAACGACGCTATGATATTCTATGGTTTTGTTTCTTCTACTTATGTACTTAGACAATTTAGTATTATAAGTATTAAAAGTGTTACGGATACTCGCATGAAAATTATAGTGTGATTTTCTGTACAATTTGAAAATCATTCAATTTATTGAACAGAAATACCAAATATTTTCATATAAAATGAATTATTAAAAATATAAAAAAAACGTTTTTCTTTCAAAATTCTGGATTTATCTCAATTTTTTTTGTCCTTTTAACTAGTCGATGGCTTGAATAAATTTTCTGAATGAAAATTAGCTCTGATCATAATGTTCAGCGCGATTCAGAATTCCTGAAATACTATATTTCACAGAGTTCATCATCGTCAATTTTTTTTTCGTTTTTTATTCTACTTGAATTCGTGTCTTTAATTTTTCTTTTTTTTTTTATTTCTTTTATTTTGTCAATTTTAAAAAATTCTGACTGATGCCACTGATTGTGAGTTTTTTTTTTCTTTTTTCAGTTTTTCCGATCAATAGAAAGAAATTATATGAGTAAGAAAAACAAATTAACGTTGATAATTTGATGAGCTAACGATAAGCTAAAAATCGAATCACTGTAATGTAAAATGAAAAGAATCATAGAATTATTGATATCATGACTAATTGGAGATTTTCGATAAAGAAAAAAAAAAACTTCTCGAATCGTCAACAAACGTGAATTTAAAACAAATATTGAAGAAAAAAAAGGTAAGAAAAATCGAAATTCTAATCCCAGTCTTGACGAGGATAATTTATTTGAAATAATTCTTTGAAAATTCTGAATCACCTTGTATATGACTGTCTAACAATGGATGACATTGTTTATCAATTTTATGGAAAACTACGGTAAAAGAATCGCCCAAAGTTGTTCAGAGTGAATCACATATATTGAAATAACGAAATGACAAATCTGATAAAATGTGTAATATATCCGAAAAATATAATTGACGTGTTTATATATACGTTATAATTAATGGTGGAAAATATTTTTTTGTTCCTTACCAATAGGCTGAGGAATAAGAAAAGAAATCAGTCTGCGGTATATGTATAATAATTTTCTGGTAATTAGGATAAGTGCATATTAGTCCGTAAAGTTATAATTATCGCTCTTTGTTAATTTCCCTTCTTCTTTTTCTTCTCTCTCTCTCTTTCTACTTTTCAGATAAATTTTTATCATTCTTTCGTACGTTTCCACTGCAGTTTATATACACTCTACGGTATTTTATTTACGTCACAAGTAACCCTGGTCTCACTCACTCTTGGTATCCAAATCTATTCGAAAACAATTAGTCCGTGGTCAAAGCTACGATATCATATATCGACCATCTTCGTTATCACCTCAGGTCCTCCTGCGTTCCTCCCACTTTTCTTGAGGAGGAAAAAAAAAGAAGCAAAAATGATGAATAAACTTTGACACGAAATTGGACCTCCACTCTGCACCCAGAAGTTCAGGTGTCCGATTCTCCCCGGTGTCGAGAGGGACGAAAACTCCGAAGAGTTTCACGCGAGTGTTATTTTAATCATTAATCAACCACCTGAATTAGTTCGGTGGTGACGTTAACTTATAGCCAATTATTTATTACTGACTTGGACAAAATGTGAAATCGACACGATCTGTTCATTTTTCAGAGTGTCTACTCGAGTCAGGATCTGAAATTCCCTGAGAATTCCAGGATATTCCAGGCTATTTTTTTCTATTCTTCCAGGTTCTGTCGAGATACGATTTTTATTATTATTTCGCAAAATATACTAGATTTTTTTTATTGCAATTTAATCTGAGTTTTGAATTTGCAGAATAGTGTTTTTTCCAATTGATCAATTTCAGAAAAAATTCCCTGAGTCAACTCAATATTCCCTGAGAATTCCAGGGTATTCCAGGAGAAAAAAAAAACCCTGAGATTTCCAGGACTTCCAGGATTTTCAAAGATGTAGACACCCTGTTTTTTATTTAATTTTTTTCTTGTCAAACTCCCGATGAGGTTTAATTTTTCAAGCCTGAAAAATATTTTAGCCTGAAATTTGTTACAGCTTTTTGTCCAACGGGTTAATTTACACCTGGCCAAAAGTCAGTGGAAACATGCAATCAATTTTTTTTTTAATTTTTTTTTTTTTTTTGTTCTTCTTACTGTGGTGAATGTACACAAGAACAGCTAGCAACAGTGACGTAGACGCGGGAACTAGGAACAGAAAACGTTGGGGATTGGTCGACAATAGCTGCTATCTTATCTATACAGTGTCAACACGGCTTATGGCTGTAGCAAGGCTTGAACTCCGTGATTCTCTTTGTGTGAATATATTATCGTGGAATCTATCATATTATGGTTATTATTCAATGATGTGATGCAGTATTCGAAATAATATGAGCCAACCTTTGAACTTCCCGTCATTTATTTTGTTTTTAAATATTTTGAATTTTCAGAATCTGACCACAGATTATTGATCAGGGGCTCAAAAGGGCTTCGAGTACCGATTTTTATCGGATTTCGAATGTTTTTAGTGTTTTTTTTTTTCAGCAAATTCGATCCACAATTTTGAATTTCGCAAATCTCATTTCAAATTCGTGATCAGCGAGGCAAAATACCGTGTGGTACCAAGTTTCATTAAAATCTGTTGATCCGCGTTCCCAAAATATCGTAATTTTTACTGTATTTTTTAGAATTTTGCGATTCAAATGATTCGAAAAGTACTGAAACGATCAATAACTTCCTTTTTTCTCTCAAGACAGAGAATCGAGAAGTTAAAAAAGAAGTCATCTCGATATTGTTCGCTTGGAGAGTATCGAATATCACCTCTGGCAAATGCTTGAACCCTCTTCTGATCACAATCTGCCACTTCGTCTGATTAAGAGGGGTACAAAAATAGTGAACTATTAAAAAATCGTAACGATAGTGCAACTGGGGCTCCTTTACTCCTTTTATGTAGCCGTAGCTACCATACCTCATACCTACTCGTATGCTCATTATATTAAACCGCAAACTATCGCAACCACGAACTGCTCCTCGACGGAAAACTGGTTATAAACTTATAACTATACAACTACCAATGTGATTATACTATGCACACTATGTGTGTATTCTGTACGTACTTTCAAACAACACACCCCGCATCTATGGTATAAGCTCGACTTGATTAAATCCCTCGCGAATTCAATCAACAGTAAGTCCGAAAAATTTTTAGAGTAGCAAAAAAGCTTGGATACATTCAAAAAAATTTCTAGTATGACATCGACTATTCTTTATAGAGAACCAAACTGAGATATAGTATTCCAATCCATAATTTCAGTTTCATATACGAATTTTTATCAGTGTACAAATCCACCGTCGATTTAAACTTCTGCTGCAACGTTTGAAACTGTCTAAGTTTCGCGCCGCTATGTGAGGTCACTATTCGGTAGAGCGAGACCCGCCATCTAGCGTCGTCTGGGAAAACTAACCCTGGCGTAATCCTATTTTGCGCTTTCCATTCAAATGTGACAGTGATATAGTGAATTATTACTATTATAGGTATATTGCATCATCAATTTTCCACTTTTCTACTTCGATTTCTCTTCATCCAATATCGATCATTAATTTTCTCACTTTCTATAATAAATTTTCCATTCTCCAAACTTGACATTGAAGTAAAAATATTTCAATGTGTTCAAAGTGTAGATTGTGACAATAAATGTGATTAAAAAAGGTTTAATATCGTCTAAACATGAAAGGCGAATTTATATTACAGTATTAAATCGCGTGTAAGTAGACGTAATAAAGTTATAATTATCTCATTATCGTGTGTTATAAAAAAAAAAAGAAACGTTACGAAACTCGAGTTCGTGTTGACATAACGATAATTAATTCAAATATGATATGATGCCTTCATCGACGTAATTGTATACAGTTTCCTAAAATTTCGTTAACCCCTCGATGACGATGGTGAAATTTAATGCTCTTCTTTATCTCTAAAATTGTTCTTTAATAGATATTTATGTGGCATGCGCAGAAAGTAACTGTTTATTCGGCAAGGTTATGTTTTTGGTACGAGCCGTTGGTTTTACCTGGCGAGCCGAAGGCGAGTACTAAAAACATAACCTTGCTGAACAGTTACTTTCTGCGCGCGCCCCATACTATACTTTCTACAGAAAAGGCATTAAGGTGAAATGAAAGTCACGTGACCTCGATATGATTTACACTTGGAATTTTCAAACGCTATTTTCTCAGCCAAAACACATTCGATTGATGTGAAATTGATATCAGTGACGTAGAAAAACTGAATGAAGGGCATGACGCTCGTAGATTTTCGAAAATCGAAGGACATAATTAGAATTTTGTGTAACAATATTGTTCTGTAACCTAAGGAGGTGCTGCCCCTCGTGGAAAGAGGCAGCACTTCCTTGGATTACAGAACGATATTGTTAAAAAACTCTAATTACGTCTCGATTTTCGAAAATCCACGAGCGTCATGCCCTTCATTGAGTTTTTATACGTCACTGATATCAATTTCACATCAATCGAATGTGTTTTGGCTGAGAAAATAGCGTTTGAAAATTCCAAGCGTAAATCATATCGAGGTCACGTGACTTTCGTTTCCCCTTAATAGTCACTTTGACGCCAGTTGAGTTCCGCACGAACTGCGTATAGGAGCTGCTGTAAAAGGTAGTAGAGAGGGGATAACCTGCGGTACAAAGACTTTATTCCGCAACTTTGACACGCGCACTTCGAACTGCGCATCAAAGTTGCGGAATAAAGACTTTATACCGCAACTTTGAACTTAGCGGTATAAAGTGCCACTTGCCGGAACGAGAACAGGCGTCAAAAAGTGACTTTTTAATGCCTGTGCCGTAAAAAAATTCTTCAAGTAGAAAAAAAAGAAAATGGTTATCGACGAGATTCTGCTTCTGTACCAACAGCCGGATGTGACGAATACGTGGCTCTACGCGACTTGTGTACCTATTCAGTATTCATCATTGACACTGTTTCTGGATCGGCCGACGTTCCGCTACTTTTTATTGACCGTCATTATTATTGATTGTTGTCACGACGGTAACGGGGTAGGCGATACTTCGGCGACCCAACGCAGGAATACTCGGTGACAACTTGACAAGTCACAATACAAGTCAAGAGTCACAGCGATAGCCGCAGAAGCGCGGCGGTGCAGCTCGAGGGTATAAAGGGTATAAACAATGGAGCCATTACACACTTGTTATATACGATAATGATCCGTGACGTCAAATGCTAAGCGGCATCGCTGCGTGAATCAGGCTGCTCAAATTGTCTCAGTAGATTGAATGATAGCGACATGCTAAGTTGCCCGACAACCACTTCCAACGTAAATAAGACGCACAGCCCGTCGCTTCGTCTCTCTCGCACTTTGTAATCGCATGTTCGACTTGACTCACGTCTTTGGACAAAATTTGAAAAAAAAAAAAAAAAAAAATTGGACGACTATGCGCTGAAACGCCATAATTCCGAATTTAAAAGTACCGAATGGTGAAATTCTGGATAAAAAAAGTACCGAAATAAGAGTTTTGCACGGTTTTGCCGGATGATTGCTGGAAAAAAACGTGAAAAACCTTCATTTCGGTACTTTTCTTATTCGAAGTTGTGCCATTCGGTACCTTAAGAATCGGAATTATGGACTTTCGGCGTACAGTCCTTCGGAATTTAAAGTCAGTCCCATTCAAATTAAAATTTGCCACTGAATAAAAAAAGAAATACATCGAACTTTGGATGAAATTTATATTTTTATTAAAAAAACCATGATTTTAAAGCTTCGATAATGACGATATAAAAATACTGTATGAATGTCTATAACTCATTAGTAAATTTCTTTCCAGACTCCGGTCTTTGAACTCTAATTTTCATCCACATAAAATTATTTCTAAAGGTCATAGGGACCCAGAAATTATTTTTCAACACTCAAATAACTTACTGAACTGAGATCACTTGGCAAGGTTATTTTTTATTTCTTCGAATTGTCATTATTCAGTTCGGAGACCCTGAATTTCTGCAATATCGATGATCTTTTGTTAAATCTGATTTTTTTCAAATCCTACAAAATTATTCTAGAGACAAACTATCGTAGATACGGTAAAAACCGGTAGAGATCTTCATTTTAGCCTGGCTCGCTCCGCCATCTTGAATCAAAGGTACTCGAAATCAGTTCGTTCGTCATATCGCGACAACCGTTGATCCTATCGTCACGGAGGTTATTATAAAAAATTAAGTTTATTAAATTTTCTACAAGAAAGGTTCAACACATTTCTCTCATATCTTCGATAGTTTCAGTGTAATACAATGCTGAAAGTATCCATATTTATACTTATCCCATCCCAGGTTGCCTTGTGAGAATTATGTACGTATTCACTGATGTATTAGAGAGAAACTATCAAAGATACGAGAAGAACGTATCGATCCTTTCTTGCAGAGAATTCAGTAAGCTTCATTTTTTATACTAACCTTTGTGACGATAGGATCAACGGTTGTGGAGATATGATGAAAAAACTGAATTCGAGCACGTTTATGATTCAAGAGAGCCAGAAGTCGATACCAGACTAAGACGGGGGTCCCTAAAATTCATAGATCTCTATAATTTGACGGACAATAGATCGTCGATATCTAGGAATGACTGAACAAAGGGAAACAGATCCCCTTTGACCCGTCTAATTACGATGATAAATTATTGAACCCCCTCAGCTCGCACGGTGCAGAAGGCGCCAGGAGCCTCCAAACAGTCCGCACCGGTCCCTCAGATATGAGGTGGCTTCCGATTCCCTCGTTCCCCAGGCGTCGTCTGACCGCTCTCAAAAGCACCCTGTACCTCCTCAGCATATCCGGCATCTTCTATCTGCCCTCCGACCGCAGCGTCGCCGGACTCGTCCTGTACAAGTTCTACTTCGTCACGACGACATCGAGCTTGATGACGGTGACGGTGTTGACCGGGTTGGACTTGTTAGGCGAGTCGGAGAACCTCGAGGTCCTCGCGGATCGCGGGGTGATATTCGCGGCCCTTATCGTCATGTTGACCAAGCAGAACGCCCTGCTGTTCAACACCCGGAGGATCGAGGCTTGGCTTGCGGACATTCAGCGGCGTTATTCGACGGCCGACGAGACGAAGACCCTCAGGTTCGAGCGCAACGACGAGGCAACGTTTTACTACGTGAAAATGCTGGCTTGTCTCTGGCTCCTGATATCGGTTTCTTTTCTTCTTCCACTTTATCTCGGTCATCCGGAGGAATTCGATCTTCCCTCGGTTAACGCCGCCCTATTCGGCGTTGACTCGGTCCTCAAGTACGCCGTGATCTACGCCTGGAATACCGTGGCTTTGTCTTTGGCAACATCGAGAGGATTCGGGACGGACCTTTTCATGGTCGCGATGTACACTCAGGCTTCGAGCAGACTCGAGGCCCTTGGAGACGTTCTGGAGAAAATCGGCGAAGGTCTGCATTAGAGATTTTCGTCGATTTTCGCAGTCTGTTGTTTGGCCACAATTTGACCAGGGAAATAATTCAAATTGTTTCATTTATTTGAAGCCATTTTTTTAATTCCAAAATTGATTTTGAATCTTTTCCTTTTTTTAATTGCTAAATAATTCTTTCGGCTCATTATTTCATTCATCTTTCGTTATTTCAGTTATTTCTCATCATTTCAGTTATTTCAGTTATTTTCTCTCTTCTTCTCTCATTATTTCAATTATTTCTCGTCATCTCAGTCAGTTACTTCTAATTATTTCAGGGAGTTATTTTCCCCCTCGCGATTTGAAAAATCATCGGAAAATTGACTTTTTTTATCAATAATCACTCGTTCTAAAAGTCAATTTTTAATGTGTGTATTGAACTTTGCTTAATATATAATTGATTTTTCGGAGTGTGTAGAATTTTTTGAATCAAGCTGTCCTGGTGCCCTAAAAAAAAAACGTGATTCAAATATTAGATTGAGACAATTAACGATACTAATTGATGATATTCATCCCGCAGGTATTGACGAGTACGAAGAGAACGGATCGATGATTGCGGTTCGTCGTTTGGTTAGAAAATCGGTTTTGGAGCACAACGACATCGTGAAGTTCGTAATTGGTGTTTTCTAATTGATTCGATTACCGGAGGGTATATATCATATAAAAATCGTGATTAAACCGTTTTTCAGATTCATCGGTGAACTTAATCGCGTCTATTATTGGCCTTTGTTGGTCCACTACGTCTTCGTCGCGAGTATAGTTGCCGGTTGTGGATTCTACGCTTTTATCGTGAGTCTTTTGTTTTCTTACTTACAAAAAATAAACAGGATTATTCTCAATCAATTTTATCGCACATCCAGAGCATATTGCATGGAAATATTTCGAGCTTCGTTAAATCGGCGATGTACATTACTGGTGTGATGTGCCAAAACTGGATCTACTGCAAATTTGGAGACAGATTAAAATCCGCAGTAAGTTTTTCTTTTTGTCACTGTATTTGATCAAACTTTCAATAAAGAGGGGTATCTACTTCAAGAAACGTTGTCTTATAATCATTTTCCAATATTTCATCAATTTAACCATTCTCTATTTTCCATTGTCCATTTTCCATTATTTGGTTTCAATTTTCCAATTCCCATCATCATATCAAATATTCCATATTCCATTCTCCATTTTTCATGATTTGTTTTCCATTTTCAACTTACATTTTCCGTTGTACTTTTTTTATCGTCGATTTTCTGTCATCTATTTTCTATTTTTCCCGTCCATTTTCCATGATTTCTTTTCATTGTCAATGTTTTCCATTTCCATATTTCTGTATGCAGTCAGTTTGCATATTATAGCATCGATTTTCCATTTTCCATTTTCCATTGCCATGCTTCTATTTCTTATTTTCCATTCTCGCTGTTCATTTTCTATCATCCATTATCTAGTTCACTATTTTCCACTGTCACATTTTCCATTTTCCATTTTCCCTATCCTATTCCTATTATTAATTCAAAATTTTCTACTGTCTTATTTTCCAATTCTCATCATATTTTTAATTCTACTTCAACCTTCCATTATTCTGTGATACATTCTCCATTTTCCATTCCGCAAGCAGTTCATACAGGACTGTCCCAAGTATTTAAAAAGTGGATACCCCGAAATTTATTCTCGATAAAAAAAATAGTAATAATAATCCGAATGAACCTCGAATATATTTCAGAGTTTGAACATTTCGATAGCCTTGTGGAAATCAGACTGGCACAAATTATCAGTGAAAGATCGTCTATCCGTCTTATTGATAATGCGAGTATCCGGAAAGCCTCTTCGCATGGGAGATGGACATTTATTTAAAATGGATCGAGAGAGTTTAAGAATCGTGAGTGGCAATGAATTCCTTTTAATTTTCCCTATTAATGTGAACAATTTTTCAGATCCTTTCCTCAGCCTACTCATATTTCACGCTGCTCCGGAATATCTACAGCTAATCAAAATCCCACTCGGATGGCAACTGGCGAGTCGCCGCGTAACCCTGGTTGCATAATTGCGGGTGTGTGTTGTAATGTTTTTCCACCAACTCGGCGAAAACTTTTGTTTTTAAAAAGATTTAGCGAACTTGAAAAATTGTATATTTTCACGAACATATATCAATCTCCCAGATATAATCCCTCGTGTCCGGAATCCCGTTATAAATATTTAGGAGCTACTTCTACGTCACGTATATCATTTCAATAAGATTATTGTTTTTTTTTCCTTTTCCACTGTTTCAATTAGACTAAAGTATCCATTTCATTATGATTCGGAATCGGGATAGCAAAAATTATACGTATTAGGATATGGGAAAGATGAAAATCACTGAGTTATCATTTTTTCCTCAATTCAGTTTATCAGCGAAATTTTAATTATAACGATAATCAATTAATCAACAAATAATTTAACAGGTATTTCACTGAGGATAATGTAAATTTTTTCAATCGCTGCACATTTAATCACATAATAAGTTCAGTGAATGATGAATAATAATGATAGAGAAAAAGTAATAAAGATAAATAATTGTGAAATTGACTAGATATTTGATAAACCTGACGATATTATTGGCGTGCATATCGTTTTATAAGTGTATCAATAAAAGCACGAGCCTTTCTGATTGTCTAAGCTATAACAATAAACTTACGTCTAAAACATGTGTAATAATTAATCGATAATAATTAATACTCGATATATTGTATATATACTTGATATATTGTATACTATATTCCTTTTGTACGTTCACCAAATTCCTTTTGGTAAATAATTTATCTATCTATAACATCAAACAGGTATATGGTAGCGTAATTTTAAAATCGATGTCAATTCCAGCTCCAAAAATCATCAAAATTTAACCCCCCAAGTGTCCTCAGTACATTCAACTCGGTATATCTTACAAACTATATATTCTACGTGAAAAACTGTTCCTACCTTTTTTGTAGAGAATTTAATGATCTTTGAAATTAATTCAGACCATTTTTCACCTAGGGTTAACAGGGACTGAGATATTGGCGGAATAAGTTAAAAGTCATCAATTTTGCTCGACACTTGGGGACGTTTTTTTTTCTCAAACACACGAATTGAGGATTTTTAGAGAAACTTATAATTAGTCAAAATCGGAATGACTGAGTCTACGCGGTGTGAGAAGTGAAACAGCTGCATCGTTTTATAAAGCGAGAGTTAAATTAGCGAAGGGGTTAAGAGGGCGGATTAATTTAAACTAACTAATCAGTGTTCGCTGGACTCGTTATTATTATTACTATTATTATTTCTTATGCCGTTAATCAAAGAAATATTCTATTTTTATCCCAAACGCCTCTTCAACTCGGTTAGTGGATTCCTCGACACTTTATTATGTAATTTAAACTTACTGACTTATTTACGTTTCGAATAAAAACCACGTAACGAGCCATTACGTCTCTTTACCCTCGTTCAGAGAGATTAAGATGACGTTAAGATTTACCACAGAAAGAGAAGAATACCCGAAAACGGAAAAAATAGCAAAAAATAAATAAAAAATGGTCAGCAATATTCCGGACGATAAAGAAAATTTTTACCCTTGTTTTTTATATCAGAGTCCGAAACAAAAAAATATCATGGACCCAAGATTTACTCTATCTCGTTCCTCTCATCTTTTCTCAATTATATTGAGGATAAACGGCCCGGTTTCTTCAACCTCTTTTATATACCTTATTTTACAACAAATATACATACGATAAAACTACAAATTTGTTCTTCGAAGAGACGAAAAATTGAAAATTGTTATAGTTTTTTAGTGAAAAATTTTCAAGCTCTTGGTATTAAATTTTCTTTTCCAGAAAATACGAAATAAATACTACGAAAAATCACAAGTTTTTGTAATTTATGAAAAAATAACAAAATTTGAATCTGTACAAAATTGGAATAAAAATTCCTCAATTTTCCATAAATAATACAAATTACGATCTTCTGCGATTTTGTACGAAGGAATAATTAAAGAATTTTAATCTCTAAAAAAATCGGAGTCATCAGTCATAATTTTTCCTCAAACAATACGAAGTTCAACGCGAAAAAAAAATACGATTCTCTATACATCCATCATCTACGATTTTTGGAAGGAAAAAATTTAAAGAATTTTCTCTTTCAAAAAGATCGGTGTTAAATCTGGCAAATCTTCAATTCTATAAAGATCAACTAAAAACTATACAAAAAATAATGGGAAAACGAAAAAATATGTTTCTGAGAGATCGAATATCGATAAACTATTCGAAAGTTTCCCAATTTCCCTACGAAAATAAAAAAGTTTTTCAATTTCCCCATTGAAAAGTAAAAAAAATCGTTAAAATATCGTAGAAATTTCGTATTAATTATTTCCACCAGATTTTCATCACTAAGAAAAGAAATCAAGTAACAGCTACTATATTCATATACGGCTTCAAAAGCTCATCAACTATTCTTCATAGCCACATAATTATCAGTTCGATCAACCATCTTCATAGTTTCGTGAACCACGATAATATATGAATTTGTCTTCAGTCTTGCTGCAATCCATATAGTCAGAAACGGGGCCGTTTATCTCCCGTGGTTAGAAAAAAAAGAGTACAAAAAAAAAAAGGAAAAATAATCAGTCCGGACATTGACTGTTCGAATAAATCAACGGGGTCGAATCCCACCCGTCGATATCCTCCGTCGACTGTGCGCTCCGTTTGATATTGTCTATGGCCAGCGAACTGTGCCTGGGGCTGCTCGGCGCTGATCTGCAGACCATTTGCAACCCGAGACTGGGTTTGAGCCTGAAGTTCCTAGTCGCGGTCCTGAGACTAGCGGCGTTCCTCAGAACCGGGAGGCTGTAATCTCCGCCGATTTCCCCCTCGGCCAATGCGGGGATCGAGGCGACGACGTCGCAGAGTTTTTCGACGCAGGGACACGAGGAGCTCGCGGACCTCATGGTCTCGATGCAATTCGACCCGGGGGCGCAGGATGGGCGTCTCTTGCACGGACTGTTGTCGGCGATCGACTCCAGCCGATTTCCGCTCCTCTGACTCTGCTGGTCGAGCTGATCGGAGCTCGCGAACCTCAGGCGCTTTGGAGACTCGCTCGAGCACCTGAGGAACGTCGTCCTCGCCAGGGATTTGTTCTTGAGGGAGCTGCGAGGGACCAGCGAATCCCCGAGGACCACTTTCCCACCGCAGGACGCGAGCGAGCGGCGCGCTGCGCGCTCGCTGGATCGCTGCTCCCTCACGAAGGGATCTTCGCCGATGAGCCAGAAGGTCACGCGGTCACCCTTTCCCTTCATCGATACGACGCCTCGTTCGATCAGGTTGAAACCACCCAGCTCGTCCAGGAGACGTTTCGTCGCCCAACTGCAGTGGATCTTCAAAGCTGGAGGATGAGGTGGTTCTTTTTTTAATTATGTGTAATTGAACCCGTAATAATCAGTCAAACCCGGGCTCATTTTTTAATCCCTTTCGAGCCCCTTTCATTATTAGAACCTTTAAAGCCCCGAATCGTCAAGTTCAAACTTCGAAATAAATATATTTTTTGAAAGACAGCGTACCAAATAATTTTTTTTATGAAAGTACTGTAACTCGAGAGAATCGTTCCAGATTTTTGTGAAAAAATATTTAAAATTGACAAATTTATGAATTTTTTAGTAAAAAACTGTCATGTTTTTCGGAACACTTTTTTTCATGAATTTTTTTTAGTGCTTAAAAACAAAAAAATTTACAATTTCATCGATTAGAGCTTTTTTTTCAATGTTCAAATTGTGTCTCTGAATTTTTATACGGCCTCGTCTTGCTCCACTAATCGCTCAAAGTTTACTCAGGTCTGATTATTACGGGTTAATATTGATTTTCTTCGATTATGGATCGTTCATTTTTTAATTGTCATTTTGCAATATCTTACGCAGTCCTGTTGATTCCATTCGGCTAGCTGTGTTCACTGTGTCGCCGAAGAGACAGTACCGAGGCATCTTCAAGCCCACCACACCGGCACAGACTGGTCCTGTTTTTTTATTTCATTTTGTTTTTTATTTTGGGTGAGAAATTTTTAATCAGTAGAGCTAATCAAGGATGAGGCAATAATCCGTTGTGAAATTTCGCGTACAGGTGGTTTTCTAAATCTTACGAAATATTGTCGAAAATATTTTTAATAAAAAATCATTCGAAATCTATTGAAATTTTCTCAAACTGTTCGAAATCCTGTAAACTCTGTGTAAACAATATCTTCCATATCTTTGGTAGTCTTTCGAGATACTGAAATAAATCCTGATATTCTGAAATCGTTGAAATTCTGCAAAACACTTGAAGTCTTAAAAATCGTCGATACCAACGTTTGCGTCGAAATTTTACTCAAAATCTTCTATAAAAATCACGATCGTCATCATTGAACAAATCATGTAAAATTGTCTGAAATTTTCAAAATTTTCCCTGCCTTCATTCAGAACAAACAAAATTTTTGCAATTCCATAAAATCGTCTGAACTCTATAGATTCTAAAAATGGAATTTTGTATTCCATCAACGATGAGAGAAGGGAATATCTTCAGCGTGCGAAGAGTTGCCTACCCTCAGGGGTCCCACTGGACTCGTATAACCCGGAATTATTCTGATTCGCTAGCGAATCTGATATCAAAACTCACCGGAATGAATTCCAATGCGAAGTTGTAGTTTTTCGAGAGGCCTGTGCCGGATGCTGAACTGTTTTACGGCGTTCAGGAGGCCCAACGACATCGTTGCGACTTCGCCGGCGTGTTGGATGCCGTTTCTGATCGGCAATCCGCTGACCTGTGCGGATTAAAAGGCGGCAGATCGTGAGTGCATTTGAATATGGTGCGAATATCGCGGTGGCACGCTTTCTCTATTCGATTCGACGAAGCGATTCGAGTGCGAATAAGCACGAAATAACTCAACGTCGAAACTATACTCACCACCATGTAAGCGTCCCCGATCGTTTCCACCTTGTACACGTCGTAGTTTTCTATCGTAGAGTCGAAGCACGTGTACAAGTCGTTCAGGAAGTCGACCACCTAAACGCCAACACGTAGAAATCGAACGGTGAGTTTGAATACGGCTATATAGCGTCGAGAAACCACGAGATACGCGTGAAAATTTGAAGGAAACTATTTATTCTTGCCTGCAACGGCGTGCTTTCGGCGGACATCGAAGTGAAGCCAACGATATCGCTGAAGTATATGGTCACACAGTCGAATCCCTCGGCCTCGACTTTGTGCCCACGTTTCAGCTGCTCGGCCACGTAGCGAGGGAGCATCTCGTACAGAAGGGCGTCTGAGGATGAACAAGAATCGTCACAAACAGTAGAGAAATGAACATGAATGGTCAAAAAGGGTCTACAAACGAACACGAAGGATGAAGAAGGATGAAGGAACGAACAAAAATGGCCAAGATGAGCCAAAAAGAAAACACGAATGGTCAACAAGACTGAAAAAACTAACAAAAATAATCAAAAAGTGTCTAAGAACAAACATTATTAGTCACGAAGGCTGAAAAAACGAACATGAGTGGTCAAAAAGGGTCAAGGAATGAACATTATTAGTCACGAAGGCTGAAAAAACGAACATGAGTGGTCAAAAAGAGTCAAGGAACGAACATTAATAGTCAAGGAGACTGAAAAACGAACATGAAGGGTAAAAAATGGTTGATAACAAACACGAATGGTCGGAAAAGGTCAAGATATGAACATGAATGGTAAAAAAAAAAGGAGAGGATCGAGCAATCATAGTCAAGGCACGAGTACAAATGGTAGATAATAGGACACGAATGGTCAAGAGGACTGAAAAAACGAACACAAATAGTCCATAAGAGTCAAGGAACGAACAATAATAGTCAAGAAGACTGAAAAACGAACAAAAATGGTAAGAAATGGTTAACAACGAACAAGAACGGTCAGAAAAGGTCATGAACATGAATGGTCATGATATGAACATGAATGGTCAACCAAAGTTGAGAACGAACGAGCAAAAATGGCAAGAAAAAAAACACAAATGGTCAAGAAGACTGAAGAAACGAACAAAATTGGTCAAGGAAAGCCAAAAAAGAACACGAATGGTCAAAGAAGGGTTAAGAAACGGTTACGAATGGTCATGGAAAGTCTTCAAACGAACGCTAATGGTTGAAAAAGGGTGAAGAGATGAACGTACTAAATGACACAAACCTGTCTTCTTCTTCTCTTCTATGAGCTGATCGGTCCTTTCGTCGACGAGTACTTCGAGGTTATTGGCGTACTTCTCCATCATCGCCATCATGTTATCGAATATGTTTGGTTTCCTTGGGATATGATAAATGCATGATGGAATAAAATGATGAATATGGTTTCGAGATGTGATCTTATTGCCGGTAATACTCACATGCCTTTTTTCAAGGGTCTTAATTTTGTCCTAACGACTTTAAGATCCGGTCTATCATCAGGATTTTCAGCCCAACATTCTATCAGACATTCTCTAACGAAGTCGAAACTATTTTCCAACTTGTCGAAAGGAGGTCTGCGGATCAAGTTCGGAATCTTAGAAGATATGTCAAATGGATTTATGCTAAGGGGACAGGCCAGTGTAAACGCATCTAAATAAGGTCGAAATTTACGATTTTATTTCTTTTTTTCCTCATAAACGATTCTCACCATTGATTGATTAGTACAATACTTGATATACAATTCGTATTATTTCAACGTCAAATTATTAATAAAATAGAAGAAGGGCAGTGCTGCTCTGAAAACGCTGATTTCAAAGGCTGTGGACACTGTCACTCGTGCACCGTTAGTCCGATTGAGATGAAATTTTAACAGGATCATCTTCAATGTTTGGACCAGTCCTTGACGAGCTGTTTTTTGAAATAAATGATTTTTTACGAAATTATTAACATTTGAAGTAAAAAAAGCAAATTTTAGTACATTTATTGACCTTCCATGTGGCGTAACATGAAGGGAAATTGAAAATTCAAAAAACCGGCCTGTCAAGAACTGGTTCAAACACTGAAGATGGTCCTGTTCAAATTTCATCTCAATCGGACCAACAGTGCACAAGTGACACTGTCCACAGTCTCTGAAAACAGCGTTTCGATAACAACGCTGCCCTTCTTCTAGTTTTCAATAATTCGCCTTGAAAAAAATAAGAATGGTGTATCAAATATTGTACTGTACAGTGGCGAAAACCGTGTGTGAAGAAAAAAAAAAATTGTGACTAAAGAAAAAAATTCTTAAATCTTGACCACATTTAAGTGAACCTACGCTGACCTGTCCCCCAAGGCTCTGAGATACGATCCCTGATTTACATGCCTGTACGGAGGTTTTCCGGGCTCGAGGGTTATAACTCTCTTCAGTATCTGGGGTGCTGATAAATCCGTTATTCCAAATGGCCCGTGGCGTCCTTGTATCTCGTACAAGACGATACCGAAGGAGTAAACGTCGGCCTTCTGATAATCGCGGAATGACGGATCCCGGATTTGGGGTGGTCTGAGGAGTTCCGGTGCCCTGTACAGCAGCCCTGACGAAAAAAGGGGAATAAAACGCGGTGTAATTATCCGGTATAATTTAACCCAGGCCAATTATACTTTCGTATTTCTTGATTATATCCTCCGGTTCTCTTTCAGCGTCTTTTTTGAACTCTCGGAGACCAAAATCGGCCAGTTTCACCACCCAGCGAGGGTCTACCAGACAGTTTGAGGTGCTCAAGGCACCGTGAAATCGCACCGGTGACTCGTGAAGGTAAATCATCCCCTGGAAAAGAGGGGCCGGTTTTCATTCATTCACGATTTCATTTATCCTCTGCTTCGTTCGTGATAGAAAATTAGCGAAGATCGCAGCATGCGGTGTTTAATTGCGTCATGGATTAGAGGCGATTCTATTCTATTCTATTCTATTCTATTGCGAATTCGATTAGAATCACAAATGACGTTTAAACCCGTTTTAACGGTCGCATTCGTCACAGCTGGTGGAGATTAATTTCTTGAGGGGAAAATGCCGAGGGTCTCGAGTCGTAACTCGATATTAAACGAGAATATCGTTTCGGCCACGTGGACGTAATTAACTTTCGTTAATTACGTAATAAATGCTTCTTTTTTTTCCCCCCTCCTCGACGAGACTATTTTGAAATAAATTTCTTCTTATTTTCGTGTTAATCTTGAGAGTTTTTGCGATATTGCGAATGCGATGAAGGATTCGAGAGGCTGACGCAAGAGGGTTAAAAACGAGTGACAAACGAGTTTTGGCGAGGTCGATCAATCATCGTTCAAATGAGGCGTCGAGAGTACACGTCTTATTATCATTTAAATATGAGACGAGACGGGACTCGAGAGGCACGGGGATATTATACCCATACTTACCCTGATAATGTCGCCGACTAACGAAGCTATGAACATGTTGTCCAATTTGACATCCTCGTTGTCTAGGATGTCCTGCAAAACCACGGGATCCATCAGTTACTTTATAACAATCAAGAAACGTTACGTCGCACAAAGATGACATCGATGCATCATCTTTCGCTAATAAATTCATTATTCATTCAACACTGTTAAAAATATCTTGAAATTTATTCTACCAAACAGGAATGAAATTTACAAATCCTGGTTATTGAAATTAAATTAATATAAAACATCTTCAAATTTCATATTTGTGTCTTAATATTGAAAAAACCTACCGTTCGATTAAATTCATGAAACCGTTTTGAAGATTCGAAACATGTTATGATTCTCTTTTAGTTTTCAGTGACAAAGCGGTATTTCAGTAAATTATCGATAGTCCATCCGATTAACAGCTTAAAATTTTCATTTTTTGGTTCATTCTGCAATATTTTACCGATTTTTGAATGAAATCATCATGAATTTTGATATCATATGAGTATTCAGCCGAATTTTCAAAACATTCTGTACATAAAATTTATTATAATCTTGACTATGAAATTTCCAAATGATTTTGAATTTTCAAAACTGCAGTTATATGAATATTCAAATTTTTGAAAAAAAAAAACTTCATCTCAAATGATCCAAATGCAACGAAACAAAAAATCGTCGAACCATATGAGGCAGTAAAAATCCTCGAATGGGATGGATTTTCGATTACTGTAGATTTTGATGTTTATATATCATAAATTCATATAATCACCTTGAGACTTCCTCTCGTACAGTATTCGTTGATTATGCAAATATTTGGAGGATCGGTACAGGCGCCTATGAATGCGTTGAGGTTGTCGTGTCTCAAATCTCGCATCTGAAATTATGTGCATTAAAAATTTGCTCTGATAATTAAGATAATTCGGTTCCTTCAAATATCGAGAGAATTCATTCAATTTAATATCACATGTCCGACGATCCAAGTGATTGAAAATTATTTCAATTGATTGCGAAGCTATTTCCTTCAAGCGATCAATTTATTGAGAGTGGTTCATTTCTAAGAACTTTAACCGATGACGAATCGATTCGAACCAATGAAAAAATGAAAAAAATGATTTCAAGCGACTTCTAGGTTTATGTGATTGAGAATTTATTTTAACTAATTCAAATGGATTTCAAACGAAGACGATTTGATTTCAAGGGATTTCAAGCCATGTTGAAGTCATCACGAACGACTTCAAGATATTTTCGGCGATGAGGAATAAAAAAAACTGTTTTTTGTGCAATTTGATGAAACGAATACGATTCTCTTACGAATTGAATTGAATTGAAAACTTTTTAGACAGATAGAGTGATTTTACCAACCATTTTCAACTCCTTTTTCATTTCTCTGGTTATCTCGATGGATTTTTTTCTGACTTTTTTAACAGCGTATATTCTACCCTTGTATACACAGATCTGGGTGAAAATTGTAGAGTAACGAAAATCAGCATCTGGGTTAGAGCTCAAAGACACTTGGCTCGTTCTCACGACTGGCTGACACGCCTAAAATAAATAAAAAGTATTTGTCTTGATTAAAGGAAAAGTTTGTTTTTTCCATTTTCTTTCATCGTCCTAAGAAAAATAAAAATCTTCTACTTCTGATTATGAAAAGCTTTCGAGATAGAAGATAACAAAAAAATAAAAAAAAAGCTGCATAGAAATTCGTGATTTCAGACCTTGCTGTTCTTGGTGGCGTCAGTCCCGTTCAACGGTGCTGATGATTCGTCTTTTTCTTCTCTTATCTGAATTTCTTTGTAGTTTACTTTCCACAAAAGGGAATCGAGCTCCTGTTCGTATCTCCAATTTCTGTAGAAAACAGCAGCTATCGCTGTCAATATCAATAATATTCCACCAACTATTCCTCCCGCTATTTCACCAGTGTGCGCTAACAAATTACACAATCAAAATATCATTCAATTATGACTGCGCATTGCGGACAAAAAAATATATATTTCTGACTCCTAATGTTTTAATTACGTGAAAAAAAAAATATCAAACTTTTTTTTTTAACAAAATTTGTGAAACGTTTGATAATCTCAGAAAATATTGAGACTTTGTTTTTGTTTGTTTTTTCGTAATTGAAAAATATCGAGTCAGAGATATTTCATCCCCTGCAGGGTGGATCATCCCTTTTCAACAAAGCGGATTAAGAAAATTGAATATACGTACTGGTGCACTTCTCCCCGTGATAACCACAGTCCGGTTCAGCAATCGGAGGCGATCCTCCGATCCAGGATATTTCCCTCGTCAAATGAAGTTTCTGTAATGATTTTTTCCAATCAAGACTTGAGAATTGAAATCAAGAAAAAAAAAACTCGACAAATTTCAAATTCAGATAAACTGAGGGGATAATCACTGAAAAACGCCCCGGGAGTTCGTACACTTAAAAAAATGTCCACACTTCTAGCTGAATATCTTTAAAATCGTTAATATTGAATCAAAAAGAAAAAATATATATATATATATATCTTGAGTCTGTTGGACAAAAAAACAAAAACTCCATTCGGGATACGATTTCAAATTTTCTTGTCTCAATCTGTTGAAAAAAAAGATGTTGTGAAGACAACGAAGAAGACATTAAATTGACAAAAAGACAAAAATCGATTAAAATTGAAGAGAAAATAAAACAGTATTTTATGTTTCAAAAAAAAAAAAAAAATCGAGACTCGTTGAATTTTGATGGGAACAAAAAGTTGCCTCCTACTAATTAGAAAAGAGCATCTTTTTTTGACAATAAATTCATTTTCAGTCGAATGATTATCAAAATGACTGAGAGAAATAAGAAAGTAAAGACTACTTTATTTTGAAAAAAAATTTATAATTCGTTCAATTTTGATGTTGATAAAAAGTCGTCACCCACTAATTGGACGACTGCATCTTTTCGGACTAGAATATCCGGGATCGCGGACCACCGGTAGAGTTCATCTCTTGCACAATATTTTCTTCTAAAAAATTTTTCGAGTTAATAATCTCAAAACTTTGACAAATGATCGACTGTTTTATCTTTACGACTAACCAACCATAAGACTCGACGATATTAGAAAAAAAAAAAAAATTCAAACTCACAGGCAGTCCACTTTTCTCGTCTTTCCCAATGAAGTGTCCAGTCGGATACAATCCGAATCTATCCTCTCCGTCGACGGGATAATTTCCAAAAGATATCAGGGTGTAGTTGCCCTCCGCGTCACCGTTCTCGTCCATGTAAACCATGTAGCTGAAATCGAGACTCGACATTATCCCCGATATAAAAATCTTCCTAAAGATCGGATAATAAAAAAAAAAAAAGAAGATATTCGTAAAAATTGTAATTTTGCAGCGATTTTTTTATTTTTCTATTTTCATAGAGTAACTCGAAATAATTAGGTCGCGTTTTTTTTTTCGTTAAAAATGATAATTACAAAAGTTACAGGTAATTCAATTCCTGGGTGACGTCACAACGTAGTAATTTTCGATCCGTTGTCATTTCCATCAATTTTTTTTTTTCAATTGATAAAAGAAAAAATATGACCTAATTATTTTTTTTTTTTAAATTATTAAAATTTGAAATTCAAGAAAAAAAAAACGTGAATAATCCAAATTTTGAGAGTAACGATTATTTCACTCCCATCGCGAGTGGAACTGCGGCGGAAGCTTTTGATACCACGGCAGTGATGTAATCTATACTGGCTGTAATACCAGCGGTGTCGTATTATTAGACGAAGCGGAGTGAATGTGTTTTTTTTTGTCTATTCTAAAAAACTTTCTATACCGTGACGAGACGACGAGAGAAACGATATTCATTATTCACTGGTACCAAAAATAAAGTCGACGTTCTCAATTTGTTCCTGTTCCTGTTTTTTTTTCTTTTTTTTTTTTTTTTTTTTTTTTTTTTTTTTTGACGTTGAGAAGCGTAAGAAAAATTTACGATTAAAAAAAAAATTGTGTGATTCTGTACTTGAAACAGATCCAATCATTATTTCCGGAGGCGTATGACATGAAGAAGAAGGAGAAAAGAAACCCGGTAAAACAAGGAGCCGTTTTCATCCATGATAAAAAATCAAAAACAAAAAACGACAGCCCTGATTTTTTAGGGTCGATCCGATCAGCGGCTGAGCTTCAGATTGTCCGAGGCTTAAGGTCACGTGTAGTAGAAAATCGAGCACGTGGATCACCCCACCTGTATCGATTCAACGAACGCATGAATGGACGTACTATACGTCTACACCCACTATATACTACCGGCTATAAATACGAGTCGAGCGTAACAGCGGCTGGTGTAACGAATCTGCGAATGAAAGAATGACAATTTTTTTGCTCTATTTCGACCTCCTCCCCCTCTGTCTTTCTCCGCGTGTCATAAAACAGCAGAGATAAAGACTCGAGACGTGTTCGTCTCCTCGCCTCGCTGCATATTGTATTAGGAACATGAAATATGTGTGGATAGCCTGCACTCACCCCATAGCACTGCGGTAGTGAACGCCGTGAAGGGATGCGACGAGGCCTCGACCATCCCTGGGGTCCCTACCATCGTCTAAGGCCTGTATCAGTGCACGTTCGTAGAGGTGCACCGCGTCGTACAGGTAAGCCGTTTCGGGTACCATCTACTTTAGGACAGAAATGTCAAATGTACGGAATAAGTATTGGTCACAGATTCATCAGTACATGAGTGAAATTAGCAAAAATAGACGAATTTATTAGGAAAGATCTATAAATCGGTAGAGACATTCATCTTGGCCTATTTTTCGTCATATCTCGACAACCGTTGATCCTATCGTCACAGAGGTTGTTATAAAAAATAAAGTTCATTAAATTCTCTACACGAAAGGTTAAATACACTTTTTTCATATCTTCAATAGTTTGTGTGTGATACACGGCCGAAAGTATCGATATTTGTAACTTCCATGCCAGGCTGCCTCGTGAGAATTATGTACGTATTCACTGATGTATTAGAGAAAAACTATTGAAGATACGATAAAAATGTATAGAACCTTTGTTGTAGAGAATTCAATAAGCTTCAGGTTTTGTAATCACCTTTGTGACGATAGGATCAACAGTTGTCGAGATATGATGAAAAAACTGAACTCGAGCCCTTAGCATTTCATGTGTAACCTGCGTTTTTCCACGTAAAATCGATTCTGAATATTTCTGGATAAAATTTTGCGTCTGGACTCAGTTCATCCACCCCAAAAAATAAATCGTGTCAGATTTGAATTATCGATTCTCCTATCAAGTCTAAATGACTTTTCTGTCGCCCTCGAAGATCGAATTTTCAGGAAAGGAAAAATAATCAGACGTAATAAGCATTATTCGAACGAAAATTAATCTTTCATTATAAATATGGAATTGAATGAAAAAAAAAATTAGCCAGAATTTTGTATAAATTTTTTTTTCTATTGTACCGTCACCTTCATTACTCCCAATATCGATCCAAGAGGATTCTCATAGTTGAACGGTGGTTTTCTCCTGTATATATCGATAACACGTGAGAAGTTATCGAAGTTTATGGGAGCCGATACAACGATGCTGAAGTAACTTTCGAAGAGTGGTATCATCGCGGGATTGGTATTATCCTCGAACAATCCTCTGAGGTATTTGTCCGGCGATTTATCATCGTATTCTTCAAGATCGACACCGACCACCCAATAATTGCCTGAAATGAGAGAAAAAAAAATTAAGTAGAAATAATTTTCAATCAATTTGAGGAAAGTTTTCTTCCCTCTTTTAAACTTCCGGTTTCTCTGTTTACAAGGAAAGAAGAGAATTATTGTAACCAACCGGAAAATGAAAAGTTTAGTTTTTACTGGATCTCGACGATTTTGGATAAAGAAATTATCAAAAATACGGTAAAAATGACGATATTTTGAAAACGGATCAACGGATTTGAATGAAACTTGGTACCACAAGGTTTTTTGGGTTGCTGATCACGAATCTGAAGTGGGTTTTGCAAAATTTCCATTTAAAGTCTTCAATGTGCCTCAAAAAGACTAAAAACATTTAAATCTTGACGAAAATTGGTACTCGAAGGTTTTTTGAACCGCTGATCAAGAATCTGAGGTCATATTTTCCAAATTTCAAAAAATCTGGAAACAAAATGAATAACGAGAAGTTAAAAGGCTGGCTCACATTTGGCCCAAACCCACTTGTTCTCAATGGCGCGATAGTGGAGTGAAATTCAAGGGGGGGGGGGG
>JAFFZH010015021.1:0-27306 GCA_018420115.1 Euura saliciscinereae | reverse complement strand
GTGTCGATCATCGTCTGGACGGGGGGGGGCGGGGTGAGCAGGCGAAGGGGGGGGGGGGGGGGGGGGGGGGACTGGGGGGGGTTAGGAGGTTAGTTGGTATTCCGCCAGCGCACAGTTGTAATTTCTGGTATTCCATGTGTTTCGCAAAGTAAAGAGTCGGCAGCTGTTCGCAGTACCAACCGTTGCGAAAATAGTAAAAAAAAACCAACAAAAAAAATAAATAAATAAAAAAAACAGTAAAACTTTAACCCGAGTACCGTTTGGCTCCCACGTGTTTAGTCTAAATTTATCGATATACCACCGGCTAGTTCCGGCTTGTGGTGTTAAAGGCGTGTGTAATTTTCCTGAGGTCAAAACGTTTCCCTTGGCACTGCAGCAGGCTAATTGCAATGTGGGGAATATGAGCTTGAAGATCATCGTAGAATAGTAGGAAAATGACAATAATCAAATAACAAAAATCGAAAAATCACCGAGAATCTGAGGCCTTTGTAAAAAAAAATTGTGATGGAAAAATCGTGTTATTAGATCCGCCCTTATATAATTCAACCAGCAACGACGCGTGTAGTCGATGATGAATTGTACTTCAAGTTTAAGGGACCGTTGATAAAAGCATATCTTAAACTTGAGGGAAATGAAAAAAGGATATTTTTATGTACTCTTATCCCATTATACGAGAAAGGAAATAAAATATACAAATATGTGTCAGCTTTGATGAACTCGACGAGAAAAGCATATCACTACGTCAGATATATGCCACCGCGGGGGCTGTTATACGACTATACCTTTTTCCAAGAGCTTCCGTTTATCAAGAGCCATCAGGAGGCCGTGGTGATCGTAGTAGTTTCCCAGTATCACGTAAACTGTAATAAAAAATGAGGGAAAATAAAAAATTTAAATATCAATTATCAAATTGGTCCACATTGTGGAATTTATCACTCGACAATCACTTGAAATTTTTTAAAATCGATCGAGTCGAGTCAGGTTGATGAAATAATCGGTCAATCAAAATTCGTAATTTTTCAATCATATCACGATTAAAAAAAAAACCCATGGTTATCAAGTCTGAAGTGAAAGAGAGAAAAAGTGGTCAGCAAAAATAATTAAAAACTTATCAAAGCAAGAATTTTCCTTCGGACTGACGTTTATTTTTTATGAGCCTGATTCTAGTCGATATTCAATCAATTCTAGATACTAGAACCTACTGAGAAATATTTGGTGTCCCAATTTATTTTATGCGAGTGAAAAAATAGTCTTTTGTTTGTAGGTACTGTGTCGAACGAAGCATAATTTGATTTATTGTCGATGCGCCGAAAGTCGTGACAATAAATCTTTAAAATAGCTCGATAATAGATATTTAACGAGCAATGAAAACCAGCTGACCATAACTCGACCACGAACGGGCCGTTACTATAATACGTTCTCGATTTTTATTATATCTACGAGTGCCTAAAGTTTACCAGATTCGTGTCTTTCGTCGCTTTTGAGCTTTATACAAACAAATTTTACTTTTTCATTACTTTTTTTTTTTTACTTTCTTTTTTTAAGACAGTTTTTCACATAAACTACTATCTTCACTCTATATTATATATATAAGGCATTCAATGTCAACGCTCAACCGATGATTACCCTCACGATTTTTTAATTCACTTCACGATTTCCTATATGATTCTTCGATCTAAAAAAAAAGACTACTGAATTTTTAAAAGTTTTTTCCCGCCAACGGTCAATTTCTTCAATGATTATTCCACCCCATATAAAATTCGATTCGCTCAAAAACGAATCTAAAAAAATCTCATTTATTATTCAGATCATTTTGACACACGCGTCCGTCCAATGATAGGTCGAATTTTTTGTTTCTATTTTTTTCCCAAACGTTTTAAACATTTTGAAGAATTTTGTGGTCGATTCTAAAATTTTTTGAGAACTTTCATAAAATCTGAAAAACTTCAGCACTGCCTTTTCAATATCGAAGGATCACATAGAAAATCGCGTTGGTCGATTTGACACCGAATGCCCCATGTATATTTGAAAACCGCGTGAGCACGTGACCAGAAACGCGTTACACAATTCGTACAATGATAAATATCATGCGGGTTATCTCCTATGCAAATATAGTCAAGCCTTTCGTGTCACGACGTGCAGAACGTGAGTGCGGGTACGAAATTGTCCCATCCTAGTTCGCTAACTAGAATCGACCTAATCGCTGAAAAGCCATTGTCCTTTATGCAGGTTGAATAATTTTTCGAACCGACTCTAACTCCTCGTCGGTGATTCGAGAATCGTTATTTTCGCATCACGCATCGTGGTTCGAGAGATCAAAGAGATATCGCGATAAACGCGAAATGAGAAACTGGCGAAAAAAATTGAAGTAAAAAAAAAAAAAAAAAGCCGCGACCGCGTCGTGCCTCCGGGCAGAGTCTCGTTATCCGGGCAAAAAGTGGCACTTGACGAACGTAAGAATCGCCCGTGATACCGCATCATGTACCGTAGGCAGTCAGATACTCGTCAAAGTATTTTCACATCTCATATTATATCGATTCGAAACAACTTTCCAACTCTCACCCTTTCCTCGTTTCTTTCTTATATGTGTGTAGCGTTTTCCAGAAGACAACGGATCCGGTACACTGTTATAAATTTCTGTATGAAATTACATAAAAGTCTACATGATCGAGGCACGTCATCGAGGAATTTCACGTAACAAAACGATAATCTAGAAACGTTGACGAAAAAAAAAAAAAAACTACTTGCAGGTTTTCATGTCGACTACTGGTTGTCTCAGAGATAAACGTAATTTCTACTCACTCCTTGTCTCTTTGTAGGTCTCCTCGACGAGTTTATGAAACGGATTCTCAATGTAGGTGTGGTAGTACGGTTCATCCCAGCATTTTATTGAGTTTGGTGTTATTCCAGAATTCTTAAAGGAGGCCAAGATCGTTTCAGCCACTGTTGATATCTGGTTAAACTCAAAGAGGCTCGAGTTCATGTACATGAATGTCACCTGTTGCGCAGAATATGAGAAAATATAGTAACCGGTGGTGTAGCTATTATCCTCGAATCAGGGATTTTTATATTTTAATCTTATTACTTCCACTAGTAGTCCAGGCAAATTAGCAAAAATTGAAACACGGACTAGTAAGGAGCTACAAATTGGTGGAGACCTTCGTTCTAGCCTAATATCGGAAGGACTAAAAGTCTTGACCCCTACCTGGACGGCTCGATCCGCTGTCTTGAATCAAAGGTGCTCGAATGCAGTTTTTTCATCATATCTCTACCACCATTGATCCTATCGTCACGAACCTTCTTATACAAAATGAAGTTTATCAAATTCTCTACAAGAAAGGTTCAATACCCTTTTTTCATATCTTGGATAGTTTTGGTGTAATACAGGGCTGAAAGTATTAATATTGGTATTTTCCGTCCCAGGTTGCCTTATGAGAATTATGTACGTATTCACCGATGTATTAGAGAGAAACTATTCAAGATACGATAAAAATGCATTGAACCTTTGTTGTAGAGAATTTAGAAAGCTTCAGGTTTTGTAATTACCTTTGTGACGATAGGATCAACAGTTGTCGAGATATGATGAAAAAACTGAAATCGAGCACCTTAGCTTCAAGATGGAGGATTCTATTTCCTAGACCTTTACTGATTATTTTTACAATCTATATTTCAATCCAACTTGACTGTACTATGGGCGGTCTATAGTTTATACAGTCTCGATTCTATCCACCTCTCGGAACTTTGTTTACACGATTAGTTAGGCACACCGAAATCCCTGTTCTAACCGCCGCTGCATTGTATATGCATGAAGTAAGCCGAGGTGAAGAGGTCGGCAGAGCACAGATTCTGTGATTCTATGATACCTGCCCTTCCGATTCCGGGACGAAACCCTCAGCAAATACGTCTAATCTTCTCTAACCCTGATTAGAACTGTGTTATATACCTTGTTTTGTGTGAGTTGCTGCGATTTCACGTAATACATCTATATACACAGATACACACATGTATATAAACGTTGCTGAGCCATCGGTGTGCACATAAATCACTATTTTGTTTGCTCTGATTCGGCGTGAACAGAGCCTCGAATTCCTCTCTCATTGTTATTCGGTTTACTTTTCATACATATGTACATGGATTTATATGTACATACATAGATAGAACGTTTCGGCACGAAGAATAATTACGTTCCTTATACCCAATGACGAAATAAAATATTTTTTATGCCTTTTTATAACGTCCATTGTGTCTGGATGAGACCGGGGAAAGGAGAATATATCTTTCTATCCGAGTTATACCCGGGCCATTATCGTCATTGATTTATTCGAACCGCGAATATCAAAGTCACGATCCTACAAATTACTTATACTCAACTATAACCGAGATGTTTCGATCAGGCCCGGAGTCGCTGCAAGAAGTATCGGTCGCAGATGGTCGGCAACTTTTTTTTCTCACACCCGGTCGCAAAATGCCACTTTTCAGACCTCTTGAGCGGGCGCAAAACAGATCTTTTCGGCCCTTGGGCGGAAAAGTCCTTTGCGCCCTTCTTTTTAACCAAATATTTTCATTTCACGTCATTTCACTTGATTCAATCTTTTCTTTTTTCATTTGTAATCAATTTTTTTTCTCATCATTTCATCAATTTATTATTATTTTAGTTATTTCCCCCTCGGTATCTTTTTTCGGTACAGTAAATCGAACGTGTACCTATGTGTAACAAATTTTGATGAAAAATATTAAAAATTGTTGAAGTTATTCGATTTTTCATTGAAAACTCCGAAAATTCAGATTCAGAAAAATTACAATTTTTCCTACAGTTCCTTGGTATGATCATCCTTGAATGTTTTCTCGATGAAAGACTTCTTCTGGGAAAGGGCTTCTGGGTAATATAAAAATTTCATCAAATTTTACCCATTTTATACTCCAGAGTATGACAGAATTTTAAACATGATGAGAAATTTTTGTGGTCAATATTGGTCCGTGGTGAAGTAGAATCATATTTGAAATTTTGGTGAACAACGAGGATATTCGTGCGGGGTAAGTGGTTGGATAAGAGCTGTAGGGGAGTTTGAGGAATGTTAATGTCTGTATATATCGTCGAGATTCACCCACTTACGCATGAATAATAAAGCGATGAAGAATTCGGAGGGTGTGATTTTACATATATATTGTGGTCGTTGAAAAAACAACAAACAATGTAGAAAATCATCAGTTGATTTAGTGTCTCTTAGACCCTGAACTTACTTTGGTCCAATTGAAGGCGAGTAGAACCGAAACGACGGATTTAGAAATCTGAGTATCTGGTGGACGAGTTCTCGCGAAAGTTGGAAACTCTGCTTTGTCAGAAGTTTTCGGATGTGTGCAAAACTGTAAACAAAACCGACAGAAAAAATATATATATAGTCTCGATCGAATGAAGAATTCTTTCTGAACTAAGTTGGGGACTATTCGACTGAGAAACTCGAGGAAATTGACAGTTTCTCTTCTTTCCATCACGATAAAAAATAAACTTCCGGAATGAATTACTGGTCCAGTCAAATTGGATCAAAATATAGAGGATAAAAAAAACAATCAGTCAAGATCTATAAACTGGTAGAGACATTCATCTTGGACTCTTATCGAATGGACTAAGGGTCCTGACCTTCAACTGGACAATTCAATCCACCATCTTGAATCTAAGGTGCTTGAATTCAGTTTATTCATCATATCTCCTCAACTATTGATTCCATAGTCATGGAGGTTATTATAAAAAATGAAGTTTATTGAATTCTCCACAAGAAAGGTTAAATACGTTTTTTTCATATCTTCAATAGTTTTTGTGTAATACAGGCCTGAAAGTATCGATATTTACGTATTGATCGTCCATATGAGAATTATGTTACGTATTAACTGGTGTATTAGAGAAAAACTATCAAAGATACGATAAAAGTGTATTGAACCTTTCTTGTAGAGAATTTAATGAGCTTCATTTTTTATACTAACCTTCGTGACGATAGGATCAATGGTTGTTGAGATATGATTAAAAAAACTGAATTCGAGCACCTTTGATTCAAGATAGCGGATCGAGCCGCCTAGTTAGAGCTCAGGACTTTTAGTCCTTTCGATATGAGGCTAAGGTGAAGGTCTCAGCCAATTTATAGATATTCCCTAATCAATATTTTTATTTTTACTAATTTGACTGGACCGAACGTAGGTTATCGTGTCAGCAAGAACATAAATAAGATAAAACGTGGCAAAACGCAATTGCACTATGGATTATTCATGGAAATTAGATAATTTTATCTCTCCCCATCCTCGAGTTTATAGTTACCTTCGTTTATTCGTATGAGTGAAATAAAACAAGGAAAAAGAAAAAAAAATGCTTCAGTATACAAGATAAGAACGAAGGCGAACTAGTTCTGTATAACCTATTAGCATTTTGCTTCTGGGTTTGTACATTTTACACGTATATACACACGAGTGTAAAATGTCAAACACTCGACCAGTTCGTTGAACGTGAAAAAAAGTGTTAAAATTGCTAAAACACAGAGAAATTCTTCCTCCTTATTTCCCTCGAAATAATATATCGCTCCGTGGGTGTACAGGGAATAAAAATTAAGTCACGTGGCCCCCCGCGGGTTTAGCATGCTGCACGACGTTATTTCGCTGTTATACCGTTGAGAAAAGTACCGTTTCGCTCTCAGGAATACGAGATGCACTTTTCTTCGGCGAAATTAACCTCCGTCTTGAATTTTTAACGACGCGACGATCGTCGAATGAGATACGAGCTTTTAGAAAAACATTTTTGGGCAGGTAGGCCTCGTATCAATCTCCACGGATCGTTAAATTCAAGCTCGACCCGTGTTGACCCAAAAATCTTACAATAGATAAGAAACAAAAGTGGGTGTTTGTTCGTGCCCGGTGATTTTATCGCGGCTGTACCTCACCCGAAACCCGGAAGCGAGGGAATAATCATTTCTAGAGCAGCGAAGGCGCCTTGGCCGACGGACTTCCGGTTATTCCGGAGCCTTATACCCCTTAAAGAGCTTTCTCGAACTCGCTACGCTAGACTCTTACCTCGCGGATAACTGTCTCCGTGATATAATTGCCCTGGCTTTGACACAGCCGTTACTCTCAACCCTCGCGACTTCCCTATTCGTTATCTGAAACCCCTCGCGTGCAACGAGCCGCTCGAACACCCTTCTCAAAGTTTAACCTTCTCAAACGATCATATAAAACCGGTTTTCTTCAGTTCCTATCAATTCCTCAATCAGCGTGGAAAAAAAAATTATCAACCACAGGGTTTTTAGGGCTCAAAAAATTGGGCTTTCTGTCTTTCATTTTGGGCAAAATTGAATGGCGAATTTTAATCGGATATTTTAATACGTTTTTTGTGTAAAAAACTATCAGAATTCCGAATAAATTTTGTATTTTTGACTAACTCTGCTGGTTATTTGCCTCAAAAATACGTTTTTCGGCAACAAAAAAAAATTGAAAAGAATGATTCATTATTGAGACGCATGAAAAATGGTTTTTTTTTGGTACAAAAGCGTGTTTTTGAGGCAGATCCAGCGGAGTTAATAGAAGATTAAAGAAAAAATCCGAAAAGCTGAGAGTTTTTCACACAAACAATGTATTTTTTCACATTTTTATTGTCACGCTGAAGATACGATAAAAATTCGCATTAAAATTTCGTGATTGAGGGAAATCAAATAAAGCTGAAGCTAGCAGCCGTAGATAGTAGCCTAAAGTGTTGAATTCGATAAAATGACGAGACAATGAGGCCATAGAATTCAAATTTTGTGAAATATTATGTAAAGGAAAACTTCCATAAAATTATCATAGACATGAATCTTTACCGCGTGATCTTATTCAGGAGAACTTTGAAATGTTTGGCTGCTAACTATGCGGCTGCTAGCTTCGGCTTCATGAAAATAAACTTCTTCTGCCCTAAGTATATTTTGTTGATTAGAATCACCCATAAATTTTGGACAAAATCTCGAATTTTCAACAAATTTGATGAATAGCTTGAAATAATAATCTCGATCGATCGAAAAAAATGTGTGAAAAAAACTGTAATAACTCACGTATGAAATCATAGGGATGTTGAAAGCCGCAGCCATGCGACCCTCGTGGATACAAGTTTCTTGTGGTCCGATGTAGGCGCTGATATTCTTCGTCCAAAGATCAGCGGTCATGAGTATGCTCGTTTCCTCTTCGCCATAAGTCTCTGCCACCATGAAATCCAGCTTGTGACCCAACCTCGCGAGTTCACCGGTGTTCACCTTTATTTTTCCACGATATGAAGAAGAAGAAGAAGAAAAAGTTACTAATTGTAAGGGATTTGTGATTGAGCTCGTCATCCGTCGATTCTCTCATCGATCCATCGATCACACGGTTCGCAAATCACAAAACTCGAGAATCGTATCAACCGTCGATGTCATGCGGGTTCGCAAAGAGACGAACTGATCGTGAGAAAATAATGTAAACACGCAATTTGTAACGGAATCACGTTTCTGGAACGCGAACACTTGATGTACTCGTACGAGATTGCATGCAGTGGTGATTAATCACCCTCAAAACGACGTCTGTGGTTATTTTCAAACTGTACCTACATCATTCTATTTCGAGTACCGCCGCAAACATATTTCGGTTCCGTTTTTTTTTTTTTTTTCTTGAGAACAAGACCAAAGAAGAAAATCTTTAAAAAATTTCAACTCTACCCATTATATATGCAAATTCGTATGAATATTATAGGTCTAAAAAATTGATGAGGGTTTTCCAAAGTTACTAATTTTGTGTAGTAATCGAGTGCGTCAAAATAGAATGAAAAAAAAAAAATACATAGGGTAGATTGCATCGTTTTTGGCCAACTTAGTACCGTCTCATGGCCATCAATTGCTCCATTAGCGGCCATATCAAACGCTTGTAAAAAATAACTATAGAAACACACTTCAACCTTTGAATAAATCGGTTCGGAACTAATCAATTATTGAAAAACTGTATCCTAGACTTTCTTCAAGCCACATTTATGCTAGGAATCGAATATTCCGATGAAATATAAGCAACAGAAATGAGTAATCAACCTTCAAGAACTGAATACAAATGGTGTGGTGGCCCAAAACGGTGCTTCTACCCCTACTAACATGGTTTGATTAAAGAAGAACTGAAATCGACTAGCGTGAGATTCATTTTGGAAGACAAAAGTCAAACTTAGCTCGAAGATTGTGGCCTGTGGACGCCACGGAAGTAGCGCTTGCAAAGAGCGGAGTGATATGATCGGTGAGCATTATTCGGTACTCTGTAACCGTTTGTCAAATCGATTTGAAATTTATACACTACTCGTATGACATTATCATCTAAGATTTGATAGCATGATTTTTCAATCTGACCTTTCAATTTTCAAAAACAGTCGAAAACGTATTTGAAAATGATAAATTTGATATCATCCGACTAATAATTTCAAGTAATTAGAAATCAACAATATTTATGCTAGTGATCGAAAGTTTTGATAAAATATAAGCACCAGAAATGAGTAATCTTGAAAGATTAGCGCGTGCGAGTTTACGTTCGTGCTTGCGACCGGGAGCTTTTACCCTATGTTATGTGATAATGTTTTATCAACTGTGTTCTCTCTTGGTCTTATCCACCGTCGATTGTATATTTTTCACATAAAGTCAGCAGCATTTCATTGTTAAACAAGGATCTACCACGAATTGGCTATCATTCGTCTAGAACAGCACAAGTTAGCACCTCATCTCACCCCAAACTGGTGCATTCTATCCTGTATCCACGAATTTCAGGCGCTAAAGAGGATCTAGAGTTTTTAATGCATGTGTGGTAGAAATATATGCAGTGCGCTCTCACCTCTTCAACGGCCAAAGTGATTGCCCCGGAAATCCTGGTCCCCGGTCTCTGGTAGTCGAGGTCCGCGTCTGGTCCGGGTCTCCGTTTGGATCCGGTCAAATAGCCGAGGGTGAAAGTCGTGGCGTCGACATCACCGAAGAACAGGGCGAGCAGAGACGTTACGAGGACGCAGGTCCGTCTCGCCCGGACTTCTCGCATGCCAGATTGCAGAAGGATGATAGCGCGACGGAATACCGCGGGATGCTGGATTACAGACGGAGAAAACAGCCGAATTAGAATTTCGAAACAGCTTTGACCGTATTCCTGGTCTTTCAAATCTGTGACTTCCTCGAAGGCTGATCGCTAACTGGGCATCCTCGGGGCACCGGACTGGCCAGGATACTTTTAGGTTACTCAGAAGCTAGGAGTGCGCCGCTATGCGGTCGTAATGGATAAAACCAGTAAGCCGCATGGGGTCGCAATAAAGACAATCAGGCACCTACAGTGCGAGGCGCAGAGGTTGTTTTTTCTGGTTTTTTTCTTCTTTTATTCGCATAGAATGGTCGCAACCGTGTTTAAGCGACGTCTTTATAGGCAATACGAAAATTTAATGACGTTCTGAAAGAAGCGGAGAAGAAGAAGAAGAAGAAAAAGTAAGAAATTGAGATGGTGAAAATAATTCGGAAGATTATATTACCTATGCATCTTCTTTGCGGTCACATTGCAGATTTTTAGAAGACAAGAATCATGATTTTTTATATAAAATTGTAGATTTTCATAAGCAAATTGAGTTTTTTTAGATCTTCATGAATTTTCATAAGAAATTTTAAGTTTTTTTTTCCTCAATTAGCTGTTTTTATCCTTTGCTTAATTGTATGAAAAGAGATTTAGAAATATATTTATGATCGTGTAACTGAAAAATGACAAAAATATTTCAACTTTCCAGAAAAATTCGAACCTACATAAGTAGAAAAATTGTAGGAGCTTTAGGAGGCTGTAAGGTCGATAGAAATGATCAATGGGTCTGGGTCAAATTATCCTTGCGGAAACAACAGTTTGTGGAATGGAAGAGTTAAATGGTCCGTGAATAATCAAATCAACTGGCTGCAATTATGATATAAAACCACGACCGAAATTTCATTGTAGAATTAATTCAAAATCTTCTATGTACCGCAGATGGTGGTGGGCGATGTGATGTCTTTGTTACAATGGCTACCTATATACACAGAAAAGAACAGTAATCGGCGACCAAGCAGCGAAACTTACAATTTATTTTCATTACTAACGGAACTGTTTTAATTAGCCCCAACTGCTGCAGCTTTTTCTCTCCCTCTATTATAAGGAAACTAGAAGTAAAGAAGCGTAGAAAAGCCATTTGAACTGACTTCTACTATATTCACCCAGATAGAGACAATGAATCTGAGAATTTTTATAGAGTATACAAAAAAAAAAACACCCTGGGATTCGAAAGAAAGTAAAAATAGCAGAAAATCATTTTTCAGATTTTCGAGTGTCTTTTACATGACTAATTGAGGAACGATTTTCATTTTTTTTTTGTCTATGATGCAGAAAATAAAATTTACTGGGGATCGCGATTTCAGGTTTCTCGGATTCACTGACCAGTTTAAAACCTGGCAAACTGGAATCGTGGTCTATAAAGAAAAATTGCATTCCCAAAATCGTGTGATAAATGAATTTTTGGCAATTTTGAAATTTTTCACATTCTAAGGCCTACAAAACTCCTTTATAGTCTCTGACTGATTAAAATAAAGCCTTTCGATTAGAATTGATGAATAAAAAAAAGGGCTTCGTTTTGAGAACGGTGAAGAAAAAAAAAATCGTAAAATTTGATAATCAGGTTGAATTCGCAATTAGTCGTAACCCAGTATCTGGGTACAAGGCCTTTGAGAAAAATCTTGCGTAACTCAACGCTCTTTACGTCGTCTGTCAATGTCCTCTAAATTGCGATTGCGCAACTGATTCATACATACGTATGGAATAGTTTACTTATGTAGGTAAGAAGAGAGGAAGAAAAAAATAATAATTCTACACACGCGTTGATACAAAATGAATTTTGCATTCGAAATCGTTCGGATACGGAGCGCGTTAATTCGATACCATCCGCGAGACAATGCGAGTAGATATACGGTTTCTCTTTCATTTTTCTTTCACGTTCGCAGATATTTCGCTGGTGCTTATTAGCGTCAACCGGTCCCTTTGCTCTTGGTATTAATAACACGGTTAAAAACCTATTTTAATAACACATCAAAAATACGAGACCGCGAGGTAGGAACAGTATTTTTAATATATTGCTAACTTGTTACGTAACGTTGACACTGCCACTAGATTATCCACCAAGGTTAACGGTCTCAAGAAAAACCAAAAGCTCATGTCACTCATCTTACCGCCTATTTGCACTTTGACGTTTCTATCAAACGACGAAATTATATTTCATACGATTTTTTGTGTTTTTTTTTGTTTTTTATTAAATTGGTATTCAAGCACTTATTTTGGTGACAATTAGATAAAAAATAGTATTGAATCATTAAAAATTCTTATAATTGCTTTCATTATAATATTTTATTGACGATTGATTCAAAATTCCCGCTTTGACGTCATTATTCATTTCTTTACAATTTTTTTATCTCTATTACTGTACAGTTTTTTTTATCGTTCAACTTTAGATCGTAACGACGTTATTACTTTTTTTCACTCATTCGTATACTTATATCTAGGTGCGATTTTGAAAAATTGTGTTATCCTTTCAATAATCTCGCCAATTGTGAATTTTATATTTATTGTTCCATTTGTTCGTGAAAATTTGTGCGAAATTATTGTTATCATCTGGGACTCAAAATTCTGCTATTTATAGTCATAGAAAATGATAGAAAAACTGAGAAAATCTTGATTTATTTGATAATTTGTAAAATTTAACTTCAATTTTTCAGAGATGCCTATTTTATTATCTCGTATCAGGAAAAATCGTATAAAATCGTCAAGAATCGGAATTTTGTCGGAAAAACTTTGAATTATTGTTATAAAAAAATCATGATAATCGATTTTGATTCTGTATTGAGAACAGGATAATTACAGTCTCGTTCAATAACTGGGACAGAATGACTAACTACGACTTTCTTATTTCGAGATATGTATTAAAAAGAGTTTTTCAATTTTCCTCTTTTTTAGATCCAATTTATAAACGATGAAGAAAATCGAACATTAATTTGTTTCAAACGCGAAATTGAGGACGACATTCGATTTCGTAAAAAAAAAAGAAGAAGAAAAAAAGGGGGGGAAGAAGATTGAACGAGCTTTTGGGAATCCACCTTACGCACAAATTTAAACATCAGTTATGCAGCGTTGGAGGGGTAGGGGTACAGGGAGATAGTAGATTAATCTCTCAAAGTTAAAAGCCGGCTGAGATCAGGGCTTAATAAAGTGACAGAATAATAAAATCAAGAGTTTAAACTGTTTTCCACTTTTTTTTTCTCAAAGTAGAAAAAAACAACAACATATGTGACACTAAAATTATTTCATCGCGGTTGGTTGTGAGACTCGAGGTTTCATATCTTTCGAAATAACCGCGACCCCCGGATACAAAGTAGAGGCAGAAATTCCATTCTTTCATTTTTTTCTTACGCCATAATTTCCGACGGGTGACAAATTAAATTATCCTCTAATTTTAGCACAAGTTAAATTTGAAATAAAACGTTCTCATATATTATCTCGACATTTATTCGAGATCCTCATCCGTTTCACACGCTTCGTTTGCATCCGGATGTTAATCTGCGTGATTCACGAATTATTATCACAGTTTCGCTCGCATAAATCTTATCACAGTTTTTAAATAATCGCCGGGCTCGTCAGACGCCCAATTGGAACAGTTCTCATCTCATCTTTATCTTCATTTTCGCTTCGATTAACGCGACTAGATTATCAACGATAATTATTCGCGAATAGACACGCGGAATACCGCAAGGCTGCCAGGATCACTTCGTCGTTGTCAGAACCGTTGATCTCGGGTCACAGACTGGGGATTTTATTCACCTAGTCCCTGGAAATTGTTACGCTATCGGAATTTCTACGGTTTTATACAGGGTGATTCGTGATTTTTTTCACAATTTACACATTTCGACACAATTATACGATCTAATCGATAATGTGTTCTTCCTGAATTTATTAATTTTTTTCATCAGTTTCTTCTTGCCTAAAAATTTAATTTTCTTCTATTTGCAGTTGAGGAAGTCAGTGAGAAAAGTGGTTTTTGGTTTAAAAAAAAGCTCTGTGTAAATTATTTTCCTAGAATATAGGAAGTGACACTAAGAATAAAAAAAATTCAAGATTTTCCATGCTTCCTTTTTTTCTCGGTGAAATAAGAAAATTTCCATTTTTTAGAAAATCAAAATTGAATTTCATGAATTTTTTTGTGATAGTAAAAAAACTTGTTCGACAAAATTGCGATTCTTGATGATTGTTTGAAACTTTTATACTAAGAAATAAAAAAATACCAATCTCTAAAAAATTGAGGTTGGATTTTTCTACGAATAAATTTTCCACCAAATTTTGATAAAAGAATCGACAAAAGTAGAATCATAAAAATGACAATTTCCAGAATTTTATACAGTAAAACCCATTTCTGAATCACCCTATACACAATATCGTTGGATCCCGGACTCAAGACTCAGAATTCCATTTCCTGCCTCAAATGTTACAGAAATTCAGTGACATATATTCGCGTTGAATAATATATCTGATAAGATAAGAAAAATTAAATGTCAAAAATATATTCCATTCGCTGATTAGATAGGCATAGTTTGTAAACCGTTTCCCCCTTCCCCCTCCCCCCTAGATTTATTTTTCACTTATCATACCCGGTACAGTTTCCAAATCTCTGATCTCATTGCTGATTCGAATGCGTTTCTTAACGCCCGAAACGTTATACTCATGAAATTAGATTAGGCCTAGCGCAGATATCGAATGGGTGGGGGGTTTTTTATCTAGAGTAGGGTGAAATTGGGATCATCGCGCTCGAGAAGATATATCTCTGCGGGTTAAATTCTCGGCGAGTGCGGCTATAAAATGCCTCCGTGTGCGGCTATGCCGCGTGATTCTGCGGTATCGGTAAATCAGTCAGGCAGTAACCGAAGTGAAAAATTGAATATGGGATTTTCTCACGAGGAGGTTAAGGGGATCGGTACAGCGTGATTCAACAAATTCTCCATACTCCGAAAATCATTTATATCTCATCCAAAGTTCACTGCACATCGATAAATTGACTTTTTCAAAAATCACTTGTCGTAAGATTATGTCCCTCGACGTCTCATTTTCTTTGCAGAGCAAACCTTCATCGTGTGAATCAGGGAAATTGAGGAAGAAAATTTTTGGACCAAAATATCAGCAAAAGAGTGACTAGATTGTCGCTAAATTTCGATAACTGACCGTAACTTATCACAGGATTTTTTTTTCCTCGGTTTCCCTCATTCACATGATGAAGAATTGTTCTCCGAAGAAAATGAAACGTCGAAAGATGTGATCGGATCTACCGTGTGCCTGAAACCTTACGACAAGTGATTGGAAAAAAGTGAATTTTCCCGTTCTGTAATGAACTTTGGATGAGATATTGATTATTTTTGGAGTACGTAGAATTTGAAAAGAATTTTCGTTAATTTTCTAAAAGTGCCACGAAAACTCGGATAACATTTTTTTTTTCTGCGCCATTTTCACTGAACAATTTTCTCTTTTTCTCATATATTGCGTATAAAAATGAGGATAGAATCTACATACAAAGAAGGAACTCGATTGGATTCGGGACAGGGATATAAATTTAGACGCTGGATTCAGGATTCCATGTGAAATAGAAGAAAATACCCGGGGCTCTAGATGCACTTATGGCAGAGTCTGATTCGACGCTCATATCTCACCCGGTCTCGTATATCTCGGTTGAAACGCCTCGGGCTGTCATCGCAAAGTTGAAGTGAAAGAACGGCCTAGACTTCAGCCAACTAAACGCGGGTCAAGTTATTCCATGGACCGTTTCTGCTGTCAGTCTCATCTTCAAAGAAACGACAATAGGGGGAACAAAAAAAAAACAAAAAACGTTGAACTGAGTGTGAATTAGAATTATTGTTATTTTTTCTAATTCACAATTATAGACAGTCCGAGGCAGAATGGCGGAATAACCGCGAGCTTTTTATCGACAGATTCGATCATTAACCCGGAGGAATCGCGTCGCGTGATTCATAATCTGACCGCGCTGCGATCATGATATTCATTCATCGTCTATGATTAATTATAAAGACAGTTTCGAGTTTCACAGGCTTTTTCTTTTTTACTTTTTGGAACTTTTACTGGATGAAATCAGATATTGAATTTCATAGAATTGAGATTCATACACTAAAATTATGAACTATAGCTTGGAAATTAATTTTTCATTTCCAAGCCCTTCGAAATGAAGAAAAATCTGTTAGAATTTCCTCGATTTCGCTCTACCCTGCGGCTCAATTTGTTCGGTTGAATTAATCCACGCGACTTTACTGCGACATAATTTTTTAACAATGTTCTGTTGTTCAGTATTTAATTTTAGAAGATCACATCGACGTCGACTAGGATAAAAAAAATAGCGATATCAATGAAACTGAGTACTGAATTTTAGGCAATAAAGAAAATAGACCAAATCTGATGGATTTTTCTTCATTTTAAAGGACTTCGAATTTATTATATTTAATTATTTGAAATTTGAAGCTTTAGCCGATTATCGTAATTAATGATCCAGTGAATTCAATTAATATTCAATATTTGATTATCCCATATATTATCTATATCATCAATTATAAAAGCACTGATTTCATTGTCAGTCTATATTGAGTCTCTTCGAACGTTATTTTTATATTCTAAAAATGTCATCACAGATGAATATAAATATTTCTTGTGTCAACTGTTGAATTTAAAATGTTTACGAAGACAATTGACAATTTCAACAAAAGTCTTGCAGACGTTAAAATAACACATTTAGACAGAAAAATCAGTAACCTAGGAAAGGTAGAAGATATTTTTCAACTATATGATGTAGTGAACATATATTGAAATACGACGAACGAAAACTCGTTGTGAGTTTGTTAGAATTTTTTTTTTCTCTATCGGATACAGTCAACGGTGTTCCGCACTTTCATCTCGTTCCATGAGCACGTAGCATAATGGGATTGTCTATAAGGCAATTTAACATCAATTCTAATCACATGTGGCTTTCCCATATAGGCCGGTACCCACGAAGCCTGTAATTATCATAACTGTAGTATAAAAACCAGTCGATTAATTATCCTCCTTTTCTGATTAGAATTATTGAACCTCAAGAAAATTTCAACGGACTGTTATTATTGCTACAACGGTTATTTTTATCTAAACCATTCCTCGCGTCGTCGTTAAATCAGATTGCCCAATGCGTCTGTGCAATAAAACTCGAAAATATGTACGCAATGTTTTTTCTACGATTTAAATATTCTATCCAATAGGTTTAAAGGGGTATGAATACCTTGAAATGCCATAGAAGTTTTCTGTCTACGATGCACGAAATAAAATCTATCGGTGGCTCGATTCAACTTTTCCGGCTCTCAAACTATTCAGTAAAGATGCCTCCTCAAAATGAACAGAGAACTTCTTGATCCGATCAAAATTGTATCAGTTATTAATCATTGTTTATAATAAAATAGCGTTTTTCTGTCTTCATACGGTTATTTTCATGATAACTCGAGTAAAAATAAAGCTATGAAAAAGTTCCCTGTTCATATTAAAAAGGCCTCTTTACTGAACGGTTTGAGACCTGAAAAACTGAAATCGGTCCACCGGTAGATTTTATTTCGTGCATCATAGACAGAAAAAAAATTCTTTCAAAAGTCTCAAAAAATGACTTTCGGTGGTTTTGACTTTTGTGACATTTCAAGGTGTACGTTCCTCCTTAATTGAAAATTACCTGAAATCAGCAACTGCAGGATTTCGAATATATTAATCAAACTTTTCTCACGGTCAGAATCATTACACCGATTCAATCGGAAGCCACGTAAAAGTCTAATAACGTTTGAACAGACTTTCGCGGGCTAGTGAAAACGGCACGTTGCGCGTGTCTCGGTCGGCCGTTGCCGGAGCGTCACGGATTTCGCGACAGTAGTAGACGGCGTGCACTGCCAGACTGGCGGTGTCAACACTAGTAGTAAACGTGGGGCTGGCTTCTGGCGCATGTCGTCCGGAGTGGACGAGACCCGGCCTGATACCGAGTGGCTTTCCCGTTTCTCTGTTTTCATTTCAAATTGGGATCAATCGACGCGGCTTTTCCGAACTTAGAACAGATTAGATTCTCGCTTTGATCGGTTCAGTGCTTTTCGAATTATTCAAATCCTAAGAACTGATCAACGAATTTGATCGAAACTTGGTACCATATGGTTTTTTGTATCGCTGATCACGAATCTGAGGTCAGTTTTGCAAAATTCAAAGAGGGGGATCCAATTTGTTCAGAAAAAACACTAAAAACGTTCTAAATCTCATGAAAATTTGTACTCGAAGGTTTTTTGGACGGCTGATTGAGAATCTGAGGACAGATTCGGAAAATTCAGAAAAGCTGTAAACAAAATAAATAATAGTAGTCAACAGACTCTTACCTCACTGCCTATTGCCTATTGTCTGGTAGATCAGCGCAGTTCGGTTCGATCTATGATCTAGATAATCGATCGTGGATTGTTCAACGACTAACCAACGCTGAACGCTCGTTCTGAGAATGACTGATTTCGATCTATCACGCCTCACTCACTCTTGCCTCTTGCCTCTTGCCCTTGACGCCTATACACTCGATTGTCACCTGCTAACTTAGTCATTCCTCGCACGTGTTCCGCTACTAAATGATAATTTTTATTCGGTTTCTTTTATTTTTACTAGATGGGTGAATTAGAGTCGGATAATAAGTAGACCAGATTCTTTTTCTTCATTTTTTTTTGAGCTCGTTTTAGACACTTCAGTCACAAGTTGACGGATGTCAGTCCTGAGTGTCTTGGGAGAATCTTTTTCTGGATAATGAATATCGAGGCGGGAAATAGATATTCGATTATCACTGATTTTATTTTATACTCGACATCGAAGGCGCGATATTTATGAGAAAAAAATTAAAATATAAAACACTGTTTAATTTAACAAGCCTTTTTTGAAATTGCGAGGGCAAAGAATATCGATAATCATACAATTTATTTGGTTTTTGATCTTCGATGTAACAATCATGGACTAGTTTCAGCTTTCCCTCTCATTTAAATGCTGTTTCTATGGTTTTGAAAAATACAGCAAAGCCCGAGACGTGATTCTGGGTTAATTATCCCCAACCCATTTCTCATATTCTGTACCTACATTCGTTACTTTTGACAATTTTAAGAGTTTTTCAGGGTTTTGTAGACTAAAATCGCCACATTTTGCATAAATTATTAACAAAGATCGATACTGAGAAACTTTCGCAAAAATATCTCTAAAATTTTCATCAATTTAACAGAATTAAGTGGTTCTATTGAAGCTTTTCGTAACGAATTAATTACGAAAGCTCAGCGATCAGTTTGATGAATTAACTAATAACGATCACATAACAGGTGAGCTCAAAGGAGGCACTTCCGCGCCTATTATTCGAGTGAGACATTACCTCGGGTTGATCGTGCCAATAAAGTTGCGGCAGCTTTAAAGCTCCGTTGTCTCCGAGCGGTGGGGGGTAATCATATCAGAGGAAGATTAATTCACGAGAGTTTCATCAATCTAGATCGTAATCTGTCATCACTCCTATATATGACGTGTTCGAATTTCTTTGCTCGGTATTCGAAGTTTTGGGAGAAAAAAGAGCAACAATTAAAAGTTTCATTATGATCCCAAGGACACTGAGGTCGAGCTTTTCTTGTTATTTTTTTTTCCACAAGATAAAGAATTTGAGGAAGTTTGAGAGTTTTGTTATGACCCCGAGGACACTGAGGTCAAGCTATTAACATTGGTTTTTTTTTAACAAAAAGAAGAATTTGAGGAAATTTGAGAGTATCATTATGACCCCGAGGACAGTGAGGTCGGCCTTTTCTTGTTTTTTTTTGTTTTTTTTTAACAAGAAGAAAAATTTGAGGAAAAACTTCGCATCGCAAAGTCAGCTTTGACTCTAAAGAATGATCTAAGAGTATACTTACCACGTATTGTCCTCCATAGTACAGGAAATTTTATTGCTGGATGCACTTCGCAAAAAGATTGTGAAAAAGTCTTATTTTTCTTTCAGAACTTCCGCAAGCGTCATAAGGAAGACAGTGTTAAGATCCAGAAGTTATAGCCAGAACCTCGTCTGTTCAAAAGCGATCTATTTTTTCCTTTTTTCACTCGTAGTTTGAAAATTAATTTTTTTTTTGAGGCAGGAGGATCCTTGTCTCACGGAGATAGTGAAAAAGTGGGAATGACGGATACCTAAGCGTGACTAGAATTTGCCATCCAATAGGGGTTAAAAAGTAATTGAAAATTTTCGTGTCTGCAGATATTGAGTATTGATCAATTCGAATATAATTCTGTTTCATGATTGGCAGGCGTTGAAGCGGGGATCGACACACGTCAAATATGTATTTTTGGTATTTGTAAGTAGTACAAGGGTTACGTCAAGACGGTATTCACCGAGTCGTGCAATTATACTGATTGCAGGTTCGCCCACCACAAGAATAAAAAAAAAAACAGGTTAATACGCTGCGAAGGAACTGTCGTAATTCTGAAACTGATCATTTCGTGTAGCGGGTGATTGAAGGTTATTTTATTTTATTTTTACTCCAATCACCGATATTCGAAATCACGATTTTCTCCAATCTATAGATAATTATTCTTTCAGACAAAAATAAATTCGTTTCTTTAAAAGTAAAAATCAAGAATATTATCAAAATTCAAACTGAAAAAATTAGTAGACCTCTGAAATTATACAAATTAATGTAAATGTTGGAGAGATAGTTCAAATAATTTCAATATTTTGGTGATTTAACAAATTTTTATACTGTTTTTCAAAGCTAATACGATGAAAGACAATCAATTTTCTAGTTTACCTGTTCTCACAAGGCTGAGGGATATTTTTTGAAAAGAAATTATACTAAGAACTTGACGAATATCCCTGATTAATTATTATCGCAGGAACTTTTGGGCAGTGAAAAATTAAAACAATATTTTCAGTCCGTAAGGAATGTAAAATTGGGCATAAATATTGTTCATATAAGAATGTAAATGAATTAGAATGCAAAAATGACTAATTTTTGAAGAATTTGGTGTCCAAAAATAAAAATTGTTAACTTTACCATCAAGAATATTCGTACATATCGAAGTTCATCATGTCACAATTAATTCGAATGGCTAGAATATAATTAACGTAGGATTCTAAGAATTCAAGCTCTAAAATAATCGTAAACAGTGTAAAAAAAAAATGTAAAAATGTAATTAACGATTATGTCCGTTTTCCAAGTCACTCTGAAATTATCTATCAATTTTCGCGAATTCAAGGTACATCCTGGTACCCGGATGTGCACAGAGATCGTTATTTCAGCCACCTGTGTGCAACATATTCTTACCACGGTATTGCGAACGGCATTCCGGAGTCCGGACCACCCTGTTCGCAATTACGATACTCACTTTATGGTCATTAAGATTCTAGAAACGTTTGTCACATTATTTTCACCGGTATTCAGAGACGCGAAAAGTTGCATAAGGCACAGATAGACTCATTCTCTGAACAGGCCTAGAGACCGGCAGGCATATTAGTTCACTCGACTGGTTTTACATCCGTGAATAAAACCATCTCAATCTAGTTGGTCAAAGACAAAGAACGAATTTAGACTACATATCTATTCTTTTTTTTTAGTTTCAATGTAGAAAGTACAAAAATGTTTGAAGACATGAACGATAATGATCGAAAGACAAAATTTTGCAATCTTATTTTACCCGGATGACAAAGAAGAGGCATTACGACATTCTGTGTAAAAATAGTGACAATTAAAACAACGTTCGCAATTAACTATATTTAGCAATAAATTCTTCCTCATTATCTTCCCACTCGAAATGTGATGATTATGACAAAAGTTATTGTGTCACAAAATTCGTAATATATATCGAACACAGGACTGGAATTTTTCGAGTTACATTTTAAATTAAGAATCCTATCTATCACCGTTCAATCAATTGTCTTAGGCAATCCTGCCCAGAGCAAAACAATTTAACTCTTTTACTATCTCAAACGTCGATGTAAAGATACATCAGCAGATATATACGTACCCCATCAAGAGACTCAACGACTGTCTTCACTGCACTGAAAACACTCAGGCGAGATTGATACCGTTTACCCTATCCGATTAATTCTTGATTATCACTGCATGATATGATTCGAGTGGTCAAAGAAGACAAGAGTATATTGTTTCACATGAAATTATTCCGTCGATCCAATACATGATAAATTCTTGCACGTAAAACTTTACGATTCTTCGTGAAAAGATGACCACGTTATCATAGTAAATCATATCTGCTTCCTGGTGGTTCTACTTCTGTATTTTTTACACTGTAAATCAAGTCATGAGGTTGTAAATCGGAAAATAATGAAAATCTGTGGGATCATTAGTTAACTGAGTGGTTTAATAGCCCCTGTTTATTTTACTTGACTGTATAATTGCTCCCTGAAAAAAAACAATTATTTGAATTATTGGCATTGATATTATTTGAAATAGTAAATGCAAAGGAAATTGTAATCTTCAGTTCGATCTAAATTTTTTTTTTTATCCGAAGGCTTGATTTTCTACTGTATAGTTGTAAAAAATCGTCGTTCATCAACTATTTCGATATCAGAAACAATTGACAATTTTTTTGTGTTGGCGTGAGACTAAACATTCAATATATGAAGAAGTGCTTCATACGAACCAATTCAATTAAAATGACTATGAACATTTTTTTGTAGATTTTCTGAGACATGTAAAAATGTGTTAAATTGAACAAATTCTTTTTTTCAATTTCATTATTGCTCCAGAACTTGTGATAAGATTCAGAAAATAAAAAACTTACAAACCTTACGACAAAAAGTATGTTTATTTATTCTTCTTTATATTTTTTATCGATGTAATGAAGCCTTTGAAATTGAGGAACTAAATTTGAACTAAGAAAACGATTTACAATAGTTTCACGTTTTTATAATTGCCTCAAATAGGTAATAATGAGAAAGTCGGGATTAAAACGAGATTATAACATTAGTCGCGTTCTAAACCGCGTACCAATAATCAAGAGACCACACGCGAATGTATATCCGAATGGCTCGAGGTAGTAATAAAAAGAATATATATACATACTGTTGCCTGGTTTGTTAATTATCTGCCGTTTTTCTTTTTCTACTTTTTTACCAACCGTCAATCTGACAATCAGTAAATAATTAACCAATATTCGTTAACTCGAAGCTTTGAAAAAAAAAGATCCTCAACTCGATCAACGAGGACAGGAGGAAAAGAATGACTTTTTTAATCACCATAAAAATGAAATATAAATTATTAACCAACCCATTAATTAATTGGTCACTAATTATATAGCATAGTGTCTTTTTTTATTCATTATTTTATTTCACACCGATATCATTTCTATCCTCGAGTAGATGGATAAATATTCTAGAAGAGAATAGAATACAAAAAAAAAACTGGTTTCGTTAATTATATACTCAACTGCTCTAGTATTATTATTTTTGATCGTTTTTTGTTTCTATTCAGCGAGAACCGAAACTTCGCGGTTCGTCAGTTGTTCGTTATCTCAATCCGTCGCCAGAGAAATTCAAACACGGTTGAAGTAACCGCTGAGTAGTTAACGCTACTAATTAAGAAGTCACCTGTAATTTATGGAAAATGACTCATCCGCGTCGTGTGTCATTCCTGGTTGGGGGGGAATTATAAACGCTTCAAATAATTCATCCCATCGATCCTCGCGAATTTACGTGCATATACCTATGTATGGAAATGAAATTACGTGACTTTGGACATATCGTGTTACACTAACTTTTGACGATCAAAGAGAGAGAGAAAGGTTCATAAAGCGGGTACCTCAGCGCCTGGGGGTCGGTTTTCGTATGCGGTGGGCTTCATATAATACGTACGTATGCGTAATGCGAAATCTCAACTTATGACCATAATGAAGAGAATTCTCTGTGTAACTTACGTAATTAACCAACCACGAAATGCCCTCATTCCAGGAAGAATATCGCTCGGCTGACTCGCCATCGCGTCCTCGTCAAAGTTGTTTCTGCCTGTTGAATTATATTCTCAAAGATACATAACGCACGGAAAATTCAAGATCCTTGTTTATTCGACGCATCACTTTGATAATTTTTGTAAAAAAAAAGGCGGAAAAATTTCAGTAGGTAAAAAATTATCCATTTTTTTTTTGTAATTAAAAAAAACTGGGTTTCATGTCCTAAAAATCGTCTGTGGATTATAATTTATATCCGAAGATGTAAAAAATATTTCCAAACTTGCATGAGAATGAGTTAAAGATCGTTAGAAATTAATTTAATTTTTAATCTGAAAAAAATAGTCTCGTTTATATATAACGAAATTTTTAACATGAAAATGTGCATCAAATTGTTTAGTTTGTCATTTTTGTCCGAAAAATAATTGAATGATTGCGATTATAGAGAAAAAAAAAAAATGAATCAAACATAACTCAATTTAAGTGGCCAAATATAATTTATCACGTATAAATTTGATACGATAATTGAAAATTATTGCAGCTAGAAATATTAATAGATAAAATTATCAGAAATTTTTGGATGATTGAGAAACGAAATTTTTATGATCAAAGATTTTGGTCACAATATGTATAGAAAAAAACAGTAGAGATTGGTTAAATCAAATATTGTAATGAACAATAATCGATTATTTTTTGGGAAAAAAAAAATTTTTGAACTCTGTGTAATGGAAATTATGGTTTGAGTGAATTTTTTTTTAGGAAGAAAAAATCAGTTTTGGACTAAAAAGGTTGCATTTTGTTAGCTGAATTTTTTTTCCAATTTTTTTTTTTTTTACAGTGACCAAGTGATACCTTGAATAATCTAGGATTTAGAATTTTTAGTGTCTCCCTTTTTTTCAAATCTGTGCCTTACGTGTAATTATTATGATTAAATTATGTATTTATTTATTTATTCATTTTTTTTTTGTTTGTTACGTATATAAAATATTGTATGGTACATATAATGGGTGACGTGTTACGTTGATCGGAAATAAATGTGTTTTTTTTTTCTCATTTTTCATTATCTAACAATAAGATAAATTAACACATTTGTTAATTACACATAATTATTTTTCGAACGATATACACACAGATTTTCTTTCCTTTCTTCGATACATTCTATCATATACCTATTATACATGTATCGTTATATTTAATAATAATAATAATCAACATATTTATTTTATATTTATTATTCTATAATGTGACATTTAAATTTACATAGAAAATTATAATTTTATATCATATATCAATAATATATGGTTTTATATTTAGTTATTCATCATTTATTCATTCATTTTCTTTCTTTCTTGTCTCATTATACTCATCATTATCTCACGACCGTTTTCTTGGACATCTTTTATTTTTCAAAAAAGATGCATTCGTAACAACGTTTTTTAATGGTTTTTTTTTTCTTTTTTGACTATACACTTAGTACCTTGATTACTCCTCTTTGGATGAGAAATAATTCGTGCCTACAGTCTAATTGTAATCATGTATGTATGTATGTACCTTTTTTGTGATCCTGCTTTACCAACGAATGGTGAGTGACTCAGGCGACGTGTCCTGCGGGGGGACTAATAATTTTTACCTCCTGCAGTCGGTAAAACCGTGTGTGTTCCAATTACTGGAACAAAAAAAAAAAAAAAAAAATAAAAAAAAAACTAGTGTATATAAAAAAAGTATATATTATAGATTTATCAGAGCGGATATGGCTTCCCTTTTCTTTTTTAGTTAGAATAATAAATAATAATCCGGTATCATATGTTTTATGGTAAATATAAAATTTTATGAATATAAAAAAAAATAGTGAAAAAAAATAGTGTGATGAAGATTCTTTCAAAACTGCCTCTCTCTCGCTCTCGTCCTTATAATTATAATATAGACAAATACAATAATAAAATTCTTTTGTTAATTTTAATTTCACTAATGTATATATAATTAATATCAGTTTTTTTCTTTTTTTTCTGGTTACTAAATATTTGACGTTTTTTATTATTATTCTTTTTACAAAATGTGAGGCTATCGTCGTTTGAGTGTTGAATAATAAAATCAAATCAGTGGTATAAATAAATTATTGATCAATAATCGATCAATGAATCAGGTTCAACGTTACGGTTTCGTGATGATAAATGATTGAATTTGTATTTCTTGTAAGTAACATATTATAATTGTACAGAAATATAGATTTCATATTAAATATGATTCAATTAATCGATACCTTGATTAGTTTTCTAATATAGTTTACTAATTTCTTTTCACTTTTCTTTCTTACATTAACCCCTTAGTTTTTTTTTCTTGTTTTAATTGATTAATCACATCTATATATAATTTACATCTCTGCTATATATGTCACAGCGTTTAATTAACATTTTTTTCTCTTTTCCCTCATCCCCTTATATACTTTTTATATATTTTTGTTATTTCTTTCTATTTTTTTCATCCGCATTTTTTTTTTTTTGTAATTCTCTCATCCTCGAAATTATCGTGTTTTTGGTTTTTCTTCAATTAGAAAGGAACGAGATAATAATAATAATAAACGATAAAATAGTAATTCCAACAATAAATGACAGTCATTATATTTATATCGACGATTTTTTACAGCCACGACTTAGATAACATCATATTTTTATATCTGTTCACGATGAAAGCTTTTTCACGTGTGTGTATCGAATTGATATCAACCCCATTTTGGACTCGCTGTATCGCAGCTATATTCTGACACAACTCACGCGGCTACCCTTAGGGCGTTGCCTTTTCACGTGGGGTGACAGGATGATTGCGTAACGAGGGAAGGGCTCTTTTTATCCCACTCTCTCTCACTCTCCCTTCTCTACTCGTGTTCGACAAAATACCAATTCGACATCGATATCAAACACTTGATGTATACACACCACGTTATTGGGGAGCGCAAATATCCGGGATACCGGGAGTCCTGATGACGTTGCCACAGTTCAAACAGACGGACGAAAATTTGACGATTTTTTTTTTGTTGTTTCATTTTTCGGCTTTGTATTAAATTTTCAAAAATTTTGTCAAGAGAATTATTGACGTTGATACATTTGAAAGTGTAGAATTTAGGTCATTTGAAAAGGTTACGTATAAATAATTACGACATAAAATTATGATTACGTTTTTTTTTGTGACGGTATTTTCAATCTGAAAGATAAGAAATTGAACATGAAAATCAAACGAATAATATATCATGAAGAATCGATT